>JANHFL010007657.1:242506-261833 GCA_032468155.1 Oxyrhabdium leporinum
ATCGCACAATCTGTACTTCTATGGGGAGGCAGGAGGTCGCACTTCCCCTCACTGAACACTCCCCCCAGGTCTCTGTACTCAATCGGGATCTTCTGCTCCCCCGGCGGAATCTCCTGCGCTGCCGTCGTCACCACCCCCTCGTCCGGAGGTTTTGGAGCTTGGTCTTCCCCAGCTGGGAGGGGTGAATCGGGCGCGGATTTTTCAAGATTCATTTCACTTTCCATCTTCTAGGAGGGAAAAACCACCATTCACTCTCTCTAATGAGGGGTGAGGTGGGGTGGGACAGAACTGGATATCTTTAGATGAGAGGATTTAGTCACCTATCAAGTTAGGTTGAAGGCCTGGAAAGGTGAATGGGGTGAAGTGGGAGGGAAGGGCCCAACACTTTCATCCAGTGCAATCCCTTCTCTGACCCATAACTTGTCCTGAAAAAGCACTAGACACATGTTCAAAAACAGTTTGGTGGGTAAATAACCTGCATGAAACTGGGGAGCATGATGAAGCAGGAAGTAATAATAACTAATGTTGCAAAGGAATGATAGTGTTGTCATTGATTAACCAGGATCATTGTTCAGATGTCACAGTCAACACTGTAGTCAAAGCCAGAATAGAGAAGGCAAAACACCCTTCCCCCAATAATAAAAAGCTAAAAAGTAAAATCACCCCAAACTGCTTGTCATCAGAAGTAGTGGAAAATCTATAATGGTAACAGAATGAGCAACACAGAACTGGCATAACCTGATTCTCATTTCTGGATTTAACCGACTTTTTATGCAGATCAAAAGAGAGCTTTCAAAAGTGCACTATATCACATTGATTGATTGATTGATTGATTGATTGATTGAATACCTGACAAGTGCTACCCAAGTATAGATGCCTTCATGTCACCCGTGTGCCCAGTCCTGCGGGCAACCCGTGCCAAAGTGGCCCACACCAAAAGCCATAGCAGTTCCCAGCAACCAAAGTTGCCTGCAACAGCCTAATGTGGGCAATAGAAGCTGGGCAGATCCCATCCCCTCATCACTTCCGCAACAACATCACTGATGATGTATATCAGATTTTGTCCATACCCCAAATTGTAGCTGAGAGAAGCATGAAAGGACCTTAAACTTGGATCGGCTAAGGATGATTCCACGTTGTCTTAGATATAGATTGAGGATGAAGGCAGCCTCATGAGGAAAACATGGCAGAAGACACCGTTACTAAGATAAAAAAAAAAAGAGCCTCAAGGCATCTAGCATTTCGGCAGACTATCCACTTCCACCAGAAATGTGATTCCTGATACGACTAATGAAGAAAATTTAGCACAGTGAGGAAAGCATTAGTTTCAACTTTAGTTCCCATCAGAACTGACTGGAATAGGCAGTCTGTTGTCCTTAGGCTGCATATACCTCAAACCCATTTCATATAAGGTTAATTTTAAGGTGATTAGATCAGATTTCTGATGGGCACTGCCTATCATTGCATGTCCACCCTTCAAGGTAGTCCAGACAAAAAGCATAAGCTATGAGTACTAACACTACCTTTATTGTAAGGCTACAGAAGCAGAATCTTGCAAATCTAAAAGCGTTCGTCCCCACCTTTTACTTATACTTTCTAGGAAATTAGGGAGAGTCTCTTCTGTGATGCTTCCTACATCTCTTTCCCTTCTGTGGGCTGAGATACCTTTTGTCTGATCATTGTCTAGATTGCGGATCTTCTTCCTGTCTCCAAGTTTATTTTTACAAGCCATTACATTTCCCTCCAACCTACTGCTTGGGGGAGAAAGAAGAGAAGAGGCCACTTCTTTTCACAGCCATTTTTTATTCTGATCTCAGAACTGCTTGCTTTAGCCCCATCTACCCTGCTGTCCCTAGTTATATGCATCTAAAATTGATTAGGGCCACACTCTGTCTCTCATTTTAAACTATAATAATTTTATAATCTCCCATGCGTTTTTAAACATGTCCTGGTTCTTCCAACGTTTTGAAGAGCAGCCCTAGCACGTCACTGTCGCAGTAGAAGTAAATGTCACAACCCTGATTGAAAGGACATTCAGGCTGTGTTATTATCTATACTTGATTAAGCTCCACTAGATTTAATGGAACTAAATTCCAAGCAGCTGTGTGCAGAATTGTATTGATCATTCTTGTACCAGAAGAACTCTGTTAGTCTCTAGTAGGCAAAAATTCAGAGGGAATCTGGTAGCCCCTTTTCAGGTTAACAGATCTTATTAAAAGACATAAGCTTTCGTGAGCTTCATCCCGGCCTCTATTATTCTTGTAATTCAGTGATATGGAATCAGCAACTTCCAGCAGTTGCTGTATCGTTATTTCCAAGCATCGCTTATCCTTGGACATCCTGGTTGAAAACTGCTGAGAGGGTCAGAGTTTAGCAATATCTGGGCCATCACATCTTTCTTGCAGTTACCGTAAAGTACCTGATTTGTGAGATTGTGGGAGGAATTTCAGGAGAAGGTCCCATCATAATGAAACTTCTGAATATTAAATGAAAATTATTAGTGGTTCTATCATGAGCCTTAAGTCACATAAGGCACCAGGTCAATGAGATGTAGGGTACAATCACAAGCATTTCTACTAAGCAGAAAAAATTCATGGGATTTGATGACTGCAAACATCAGTCACGATAATAATCTGCCTTAACAGACTAGTGATTTGGAGCGCAGCATTTTTTAGGAAGAATGCTCTAGCAAATTTGACCCAAAGAATTTCAAATGATGAAACACAGCATCACAGAGTTAGAAGGCCTATTGTAAACAAATCAATCCCATTCAAACAATTTACTTTGATCTCTCTCTCCCCCACACATCCCAGTCTCTCTCTCTCTATCTCTCTGTAATTTAAACCATCTACTTTCCTTGAGCCTTCCTAGCTCTCAGGGCAACAGGCCTTCCCTACAGTGCTGTTTTTGAAAAATCATTTCAAAACTCTGCTCTGATGGGGTCTCTGCTCAAAATTATTAATGTCTCCATCTTCACCGGACTTTGCGTAGGTGGATGCTTGCCTTGGCCTTCAGCAACATGTCACCTACGACGTGAATTGAGAGGGTTTCATAAGAAATAGATTCTGGGGTTGCTATTAATGGGGAACTGTCAAATTCTGCAAGCTTTCGTTTGCCGGAAAAATAAATAAATAACACAAATCACACCAGCCGGCACCGTCGCAGTGCCTCAATCTCCCAAAACCTCTTTTGCCGTTTGCCTCCACGAGCAAAAGATAATTCATAAATACACTTTGCTTTGACAGCAATTGGGTTAAAAACCATCTGGCAGAAGTGTCTCAAGCCAGTCTTGGAGCGACAACAATGTAATTCTTGAAGCATCTGTGGACCTCGGGGACCCATTACGGCAGTGTCACAAAGAGGATATTAGAAAACGAGGGCTCAAGAAAACCCACTTTGGATGGTGTCCCCGGTTACGCCGCGTTGGGGTTGCTGAGGAAGCGGAAGAGTGTTTGCTTATTTGGTTCGCAATGTTTTATGGCCACAATTCAACGTTAACAACGGAAATGGTCTGTTTGCTTCAAGGAGGCTCCTTCAGAGGATGTCTTCACAAGGTCACGGAAGATGAGCCCAAAAGTTGTTGGGAAGGCAAAAGAAGAAAGGTCTAAAAAAGTAACAAACCACCTTGTGGGTTAGATTTATACCTCTCGGCAGAAGAGAAAGGACAGGGGAAAAAAAAAAAAGACAGGAGATATTTAAAGTCTGTTTGAAGCCACATAAATAGTGATTTATAATAAAGTTTGTGGGTACGTGGCGCCTTGCCTGCCCTTTCAATTATAGAAACAATGCTCAGAAAGATTGTGATGCCCAAAAGATCTTGACCTATCCACCTTCCTGGCAAGAAAATGCTACTGCTAGTTTTTGGTCTACTACCATAATTTATAGGAACAATAGCTACAAATTAACCTTTCCTGCTGCTTTGCCTTCCTCTTAAGTCACCCTACTGAGAGGGTTTCCGCATGATGGATCTTTTCTGAAGTTTTGGGTTTTACGTACAAGTATATCCAACCTGAGAACTCAGAGCCACAATTTCACTCGTGTCTGAGTTTCATATACAAGTAGCAAGAGCACTTAGGCTTATATACCGCTTCACAGTGCTTTTACAACCTTGTCTAAACGGTTTACAGAGTCAGCCAATTGCCCCCAACAATCTGGGTCCTCGTTTTACCCAGATGGAAGGCTGAGTCGGCCTTGAGCCTGGTGAGATTCGATCTGCCAAATTGCAGGCAGTCGGCAGCCAGCCGAAGTAGCTTGCAGTACTGCATTCTAACCACTGCGCCACCACGGCAAGTAATCCTCGACTTGCAACCACAATTGAGTCCAACATTTCCGTTGCTAAATGAAACATTCGCTAAGTGAACTTAGCCCCATTTTGCGACTTTTTGTGCTGTGGTTTGTCGAGTGAATCACTGCAGTTGTTAAGCTAGTAACATGGTCGTTAAATGAATCTACAGTTTTGCTTGTAAGAAGGTCACAAAAGGGGATCCCATGACCCTGGGACACTGCAACCAGCATAAATATGAGCCGCTTGCCACGCATCTGAATTTTGGTCACATGATCATGGAGATGCCGCAAAGGTTGTAACTATGAAACAATGGTCATAAGTCACATTTTTTCAGTGCCATTGGGGATGCTGCAACAATCATGTGAAAAACGACCATAAATCATTTTTTTCAGTGCCGTTGTAACTTTGAAAAGTCAGTAAATAAACTGTTGCAAATTGAGAGCTACCTGTACCTATACTGTACGTACACAATACTACATACACACGTCCCTCTGCCACCCCACATACATATAGAGTTTAATTGCTTTACACCACATCCAGCTAAGATTTTAATCAACACACTCATTTGATAGAGATTTTGGCCCCACCCATAAATATTCATTAATCTATTGGAAATTTTGAGCTTGAAGATAATTAGGAATGGAATTATCAACACTATAATATGGGTATAGCTTTGGAGACCTGAATGTAATTCATTATTCTTATTTTCCCAGGCAGCAACAAAAGCAGGTTTATTAGGCACCTGCTGAGCTTTCCTATATACCTATGAATTATATACAAAGTCGAATGCAGTTGATATCAATGGCACAGGTGGTCTGAGTTTACTCTGAATCATCATGGGCACAACAGAATAATCCCTGGCTTGTGTTCTCATCTTAAAGTGCAATCCTATGCCTGTTTATAGAGATTTTCAATCATCCAGGTCATAGTTGTCCCAAAGGTGCTTTTTCCAAAAGGCAACTGGACTTTCTTATGGTTTTATTTTCTTTGAAAACATTTCACTTCTCATCCAAGAAGCTTCTTCATTTCTGGAGAATAACTGAAGAAGCTTCTTGGATGAGAAGCGAACCGTTAAAAAAAAAAACATTAAAAAAAAAAGAAAACCAAGAATGTCCAGTTGCCTTTTTGAAAAAAAAAACCCTTTGGGACCATCCTTTGCATGATTTCTCAGACGTAAGATCTATTTTGTTAAAAGAGCATTCTTTTAGGTATGAATCACAGCAACTAAGATTGAACATTTTTTAAGCCAATTAGTTTTGGTGATCAGGTTGTAGTGGCCTGGTTCTCAAGCCATAAACCATGGTTTACAAAACACAACGGATGGATTGATAGAACACACGAAGTATAAAAATATACATCTTATCGTGCTTATGCAATGTGCAACCCTCCTCAGATCAAATTTTGAGATATGGCTTACGTGTTGTACAAACCCACTCAGGTTGAATTTTGGGAATGGCAAGATTCATTACTGTAAAAAACCAACAGGACAGTGATATGTGTTCCATTAGATTAGATTAAAACCTCTAGTAGTTTACAAAACACAGAAGGAAGGTTGTAGACCAGAGAATTTTGACCACTGTAATGCAGATCAGCTTTGTACCGAATGTTTAGGTTTATTTGGAACTAGCAATAGAAATACAAGTAGTCCTCGACTTATGACCATAATTGAGCCCAAGATTTCTGTTGTTAAGTGAGACATTTGCTAAGTGAGTTTTGACCCATTTTACAACCTTTCGTGCCTCAGTTGTTAAGTGAATCACTGCAGTTGATAAGTTAGCAACCTGGTTGTTAAGTGAGTCTGGTTTCCCCATTGACTTGGCTTGTCAGGAGGTTGCAGAATGTGATCACCTGACCTTGGGACATGGCCACAGTCATAAATATGAAACAGCTGCCAAGCCTCTGAATTTTGATCACATGATCATGGGGATGCTTCAAAGGTCGTAACTGTGCAAAATGGTCATAAGTCACTTTTTTCAGTGCCATTGTAACTTCGAACGGTCACTAAACGAACTGTTGTAAACTGAGGACGACTTGTAACTAAAAATGTGAACTGGAAACAATAAACATAGATCAGTGTAGAGGGAACATCATGTTGGATAGATTATCTGCTGTCACTCTTCATACGCCGATATTTCCACACAACCTCTGAGGAAAGAAGGCCCATCTTTTAGAACTGCTTCCTTAGACTTGGAAACTATGATCCACATAACACTCTACTTCTCACCTTGTCTCTTTTTTACATTCGCTAACATAACGTGTTAGCTTTCATTTCATTTTATATGGTACAAGAGTTCCTTTGTGACTGAATCTTTTGTCCTGGAACTGTGCAAGTTGAACCTTCTTGAGCGTTGCCAAAAAGGAAAAAAAAAAAAGATCTGACACCCACTTACACATGTACAGCATGTAGTCTGAGAAGCCAAACATAAATATTGTGGCCTTACTTGACAACTGTCCTATTCTGCAGCTCCTGACAGGCCATAAAAATAAGTTTATCAAACTCAAAGGAAGTTGTCACATAAAACCTACCAGTCATGCTATAAGAAAATATGCTCAAGGATAATGGAAAGAAAAACAACGTGCAGAGAAAATCCAAGTGCAAATTTCAGGGAAATTTGGGTTCAGTCCAAAAATGAGCAACGTTTAAAAAAAAAAAAATCTGTTCCAGTAATCTGCCTCAGCGTCTCAGCATGAGATATTGCAGGTAATTTTAAAACATAAAGTTCATGGCTAAAGCAGAAATTCCCAAATATTTGGACAAATCTGCTGTTTGCACTCAGGCCTCTGTGACAGATAATGAATGCAAGGCAAATCCCTGGGCATTTCAGATAACCCACTATCCAGCCGGTGAACATGGCTTATGATATTTGCCAACACTTGTAACAAGTTGAAAAGTTGTTCAGGTGCTATCGTGGAATATTTAAAGACTGTTTTCTTGCAAACTGAAATGCAAGATCATCATCATCATCTTGTATTCTGATAACGACTTCTAATAATATTATACTCAAAATGAGACAAACATGAACAGAGTCATGCTCATTTGGATGGAGCACATTTTATTAACACTCGGTTCTTGAACTTCATGTGAGATATAGGATAGACAAGGACCAGAGTCCAAAAGGAGATGAACCCATTCTTCCCCATTAAAAAAAAATATTCTCCTGAAATTTCTCTTTTGCCACAGTAGCAAAATAATGCATGAGAATAAGGTGGACCATGAAGATATGTCTGGCTAATCCTCTATGAGACAGAGAAGTGAAGTTATATATCTTGGTTGCATTGTGGAGTTTGAATAGTTACTAGTTCAGATTTCTTCTGAATAAAATAACACTCATAAGATTGAGCTGTAAAGCAGAGTCTCCTTAGAACTGCTTTCTTTCTAATTGTAGCAGAAACATGCCCTGACACATTTTTTTTTATCTGCCATATCCCCAACCCCAAAGTGAGATGTGTTTACATCATCTTTATATCAGTATGAATGCAGTATTTTCTCCCTTATTTGGATACTGTCCAAGGGCTGATTCATGATGTGTAGAATCTGTCAGACATTGACATCTATTGTCTTGGAGGATAGTCAAGTGACTGACAATGACTGGCAGCAGAATCAATAAAGAGTGTACCAGATATTGGCAATGGAACAGGAATCCTCACAACAACATTGTTTGCTGCCAGTTCACGAATGAGTGGCGAGAACTTCAGTTCTGCAGTGAAGAAAGAAGCACAACTCTTTACCATCAGACGATGAGGCTTTTTGTCTGGAATCAAGTGAAATGACAACATGTTTTGAATGTTTCCACCTGTTAAAACAGTCACAAATACACTGTCGCCCAAACGGATATGATGAGCAAGTTTGGGAAAAGCATGAGGATTACAATAGGATACCATCAGCTCTTCGCAATCAATGGGCAGTTGATAAATCCAATGGGGTTGAAGATCATGTGGAAAACACATTCATATTGCATACTTACTAGGGTGGTATCTCAGTACTCGACTGCTTCAAAACTTGACAAATTTGATACTTAATGCATTTTGATGTGAAAATGTTGTCCCGGTACTCAGCCTTTGTTTAGTACTCGACGTGCTGTTATAGGAAGAGGGACAAAGCTGTGGGGAATGAACGGGAATTCAGCCATGCTGGGAAGGTCACTGCAAGAGGACAGGAAGTCAGCCATGCCGGGAAGATCACCAGTATATGAAAAGGGACAGACAGAAAGTTCTTCCCAGTCAAAACAAAGGTGGTAATTCATGTGGTTTGTATGGGACTCATCCTTTTTAGTACCCGTCGCACCTCCAAGAACCAATTAAGAAGAAGCAGACTTCAACCAAAATGACTTTTCTTTCACCCTTTCGACCCCAAAATTAAGAAAGCCAGTTCAGAGAGGAGAAGCAGCAGCTGATAGAAAACATCTCGGAGTTTTTGATGGAGATCATCATTATCCTCTTTTAACGACCTCATAATCCCTTGTGGGGTGGAGTCTAGGCAACTGAAAATGGAGCTGAGTGTTTACTTGCCGGATGCCCTGCCTGTCACCAATGCAAAGGATTTTTTCAGTAGATATATTCTCAGTGTGCCCAGAGAAAGAAATATCTGCCTTTACCTAGGATTGAACTCACAGCCTCCTGATTGTGAGGCAAGTGCTCCACCTCTAGGCCACTGCACCACCCAGGATTTTTAATGGAGATGATGGCTTTAATCTAGTATGAGAACAATTGCCCAAAGCAGTGCTCAAAAAAACCATTCTTTAATACAATTTTCATAAAAATTTGGATCGGGGTTTAAGTGCCAGACTAGGAGTCACTTAATTGCCTATCCACAGGAACAAACTCAGTACATTCAAACGAGTATTTACTGAAAAGTAAAGGTAAAAATTACTTTCTCTGTAATGTTGTTTATAATTTACAGTGTTACAAAGATGAAATAAATTATCTCGGTGTGAAGGATGGGAATGCACTGCTAATTTCATTAAAATGACATCAGTGCCAATAAAGATAAATACATAAGCGGAAACTCAAATCAGTTTTCCAGTAACAAGTCTTACCACGTATATAGTTCCAAATTTTTGTGAAAATCCATACTTGCGTACACTAGGGTAAATTGTTCTAGTTTCAAATAAGACTTTTTACAAGCTTCCTGAAAAATATATTTACAATATTTTTGGAGAACAACATTAAAAGATTTCCATCAATATGAAGTATTGAAATGTCTGTATCTATTGCTGCTCTGTGCATATTTCTAGGAAAAACCATACTAAACAATTAGAGAAAATATTACTTCAAATACATGATTAAGTTGAAATACAGAGGGATTTTCTGATGTTAAAATTAATTCTCCAATGTAGCTTGGAGATTAACATGCACATTTTGACATATTATGAAATAAACCAGCATCAAAAACAAAATAATACCAAATTGGCAAGATATGTCAGCAAGAAAAAGATCTATTTGTTTTGGATTTGAATTCTTTTACCAAGGTCTAATTTTGAAACCTTTAACTCTGTGTTGTTTCCATAGAATCAAATCATGTGTTATCACCCAGTTCCCCCAAATATCAGAAAACATTAATCTTTGATTTGCGTAGATCTTACCATATATTGCCTGATAGTAGGCTCTAATATGCAGTAATAAAGAATTTGAACAATTATTAATGGTCTCATTTTCCCTACCCCCACCCCAAACTGGTAACTTACTATCCGCAGTGAGATCCATGAAAACAGGCATAGTGGAACACAACTGATAATACAAACAATACAAATGGCCATTATAGTATAAAGCATTTAGGGTAACAGGATTAAGATGAAACCATTCATTTCAATCAGGCCTTCTCCAGATAAAAGTACCCTTCAAAGGCAAGAATCAAATTTGCACTCTGATAGGAGGTAAAAGAGGATTAAGAACCACTAGTTTCACCCTAGGACACTTCCTCGGCTTTGTAATGCTTTACTTTGGGGGTGGGCGGGAGAAACATGATTGTAGGGAATAAGACAGATCATCCTCTCCGTTTTCCTTCTCTCCTTTTCCTCCCTATCGAGTCTAGCATTGAATCTTAGAACCAAACTTGATGCCACTTTGCCTGTAAGAGAATAACAGGCATAACTGGAGGCAGAGTTAAGTGCATCATTAGTTTAGAGTCATTACATTCCCATAAATGGTCCAAGTCCAATCTTTCCCGGATTCCATTAACCCTTATCTGTTATCAATTTAGTGTCGAACTTTAGTTGACAAGATTCTTGTGCGTAGGCTTGAATAAATCTTTTATTCTGCAATCAAAACCAGAACAAATGGTCCTGATTCTTTGAGCCTGACAGTGCCTGTATTCTTATGACAAATATGACATGCCAAACCACCAATGAACCAGATGCATTTAGCCTAGCCTATTAGGGCCATCCAGACAAAACTAGAGTTCAAAGTGTTGTCCAAAATTAGAAAAATGGGTTACTTGAAACAGCTATGGCTAACTGTGGATAAACATGTTCTACAAACTCAGCTACTGAACATCAATGGGGATTTCTTCTCAATAAACACTTGAATGAACAGCAACCAAACAAGAATCTTTTCACAAGGTAACTATGGTACAAGGACAAAATAATTACATTTTCTCCTCCACAATACTGCAGTCCCAGTTATCAGCTCTTTCCCCAACAGCAATTAGCTACATTACAGGGTTTTTAAAAAATGATCACAAATACCAAGACAGAAATACAAAAATAAATATAACATTGTGTAATTTAGCTCATTGAGTAAGAAATTAGATCCAGGTACTTTTTCCAAAAATTCTAATTCAATTCTAGTGGATATAAATAATAAGAGTAACAATGTAATCTACCATCCTTCAAATAATCATTTTATTTGGAAGGAAATTTAAAATTTAAGGTAATAGAAATCAAAATTACTGTTGATAGTAGATTTATCTGGCCAATTTCGGGCAGTCTTTGGTCCCATTTTATGTGGACCAGAGATAACCCCAGTTTAAATAATCCAAATCCTTTAACCCAATTAACCAAAGGAATGCAGTTTAAAAATAAATATATGACATACAAGAACAAATTTATTTCTGGCTGGCTCAACCAGATTACTTCTTTTTTCTGTTCAGACACCCATTATATTGCATTTGCACAGGAAAAACTGAGGTGTGTGTGTAAAAACACATAATATTGTCAGTGAGACTGCAAACTAGATTAAAGCAGTAATAAGATAAATTAAATCAAGCTATGCTTTGAGTTGAAATGCCATGTATCAGTGTTCTCAACCTTGGCCATTTTAAGATGGGTGGATTTCAACTCCCAGAATTCCCCAGCAAGCATGGCTGAGATTGAGAAACACTGCCAAATATACAAAACAAAAAAAGTATCACTTCCACATAGCACAGAATATGTAAGACTTCTCTCAGCCAGGCAAGTAAGTGCAAGAATCGATTTCTAAGGACACAAAAGCTTTGGTAAGTAGATGTATTGTAGAAAAGCTAATGATGCCGGCATGAAAAAAAAAATCCAGTTACTGCAGTGTATCAAATAGAAGCCGTATATGTAATAACTTCAAGATTAACAGTCTTAAGCACCATCCGCCTGATTGCATGTTATAGAACAAGCTAGAAGCCTCTTTCTTTGAGCAGAAGAGATGCCCTCAAAGGGAACATCTTTCTGTTTCGGTTGCGAGAACTAGGTTGTCTAGTCTAACAAAGAGAAGGACTGGAGTGACATGATAGCAGTTTTCCAATATTTGAGGGGCTGTCACAGAGAAGAGGGCGTTGACCTATTCTCCTGAGGGCAGGACAAGGAGTGACAAATGAAAGATTATCAAAGAGAGATCCAACCTAGAATTAAGGAGAAATTTCCTGTCAGTGAGAACAATGAAATGGCTTGCCTCCAGAAATTGTGGGTGCTCTAAATTGTGGGGACTCCATCCCTGGAGTTTTTAAGAAGAGATTGGACAGCCATTTTTCCTGAAAGGTATAGAGTCTCCTGCTTGAGCAGGGGTTTGGACTAGGTCCCTTCCAACTCTGATATTTTGTATTTTGATTGTTTTACACCCAATGTAAAATATTGGGTAATATAACAGTTGTTATCTGAGTGCATGGAACAATTGTCTTCGTCGTGAAACAACGCTTGCCCACATAAAATGCACAGGGAAACAAAGTCAGCGTTTAGGCCATGACATAGTGAATCTGTCTCTCACCTTGCAAAGAAGGGTGAATTGACACGCCATAGGCTAAAGTGGCCTGAAAATCCTTTTTCTGTCTTCCAGCCACATTGTTTGAACATTGTCCAATTGTCTGTTGAGAGTATGGAGATATTCAGTGAGAAGTTATCCTTTACTTAAACATCTGAGGGTCTTTTCAGGTCTCCAATGTTTGTGGAGAGGCTATAAAACAGTGGAGAGGAAAAACTTCAGCCTCTCACAAGAAACAGCAAGAACCAATGCACGGAACAACTAATACGGAGAACCATGGATATGGCTTGTTGAGGTTGCCTGCATGGAAATCTGTCTTGAACATATCTCTCACAGCTCTCCTTTATCTATGATCTGGACATGGGCACGTACACTACTCCAAGCAGGGCAATGGATGCCTTTCAAATGTGGAAACTGCTGGAGGACAACCAATTTTAGATAAGGCTCCATCTTGCAATTTGCTGAGCCTTGTGCTTAATCCAGTCCCAGCCCTGGAGATTCAGCTGTGATCTTTCTTCAGAAAGTACTGTATTCCCTGTTCATTGCACTGTACCTAGGCTTATTAAGTTGCCAATTTATCTACCTGCCACAGGTAAATAAATGTTTCATAAACGGAAGTTACTGAGCACTGGTGGAATAAAGTAAAGTACACTGTATAAATAAATAAAGTGACAATCTGTTGTCTTCTTACAGATAAATAACATTTGTTTATGCCCTGCTTCTGACTCTAATTCAGGAAGACTTGTAAACAGCATCTTTGGCAGTCCACATTTGATTTTCTTCTCTCCCTTCACATCTCAGATCATACTTGGGATGTGAAAAGGATAATAGTAATGCTGGCAAATTTACTGCTGGAATATAATCCACAATAAATTCACCAGCTAAATTTAACAGTCTGGTCAAATGATGGCATATTGGACAAAATGCCGCAATAGTTTTATAGTGAGTTATCTAGATCCTTCTCCCCATTTTTACAATTTTCTCGTTTCGTGCCAGCAGCCCAGGACTGACAATCTACTTTTTAACAGCCTCAATGACATAGAAAGCTCTGATTTCCTTCCTAGAATTGTCATTTCAAGCTAATGAATTCCCTAGAGCTCACAAAAGAAAAAAAAAACTTTTTTCTCTCTCTCTGTAAAACGTGGAGGTGCCTGCTGTTCACCTGGTATTGTTATCAAGAATACAAGAAAGGAAAGAATGCTAGGAGGCCAAGATAGAAAAAGATTTACATAAAATGAAAGACTTGGAGGTCAGGAAATTGAAATTACTTGACTATAGTTTTTGACCAATGTTAGAGGTCAAGAAAGAATATTTGGACACCATCAAATCCAATCTTATGTAGTGGAACAACCCAACCCACCCCCAGACACACACACACACACACACACATTAAGTATAACAACTTTGTCAACTGAGTACAATACATAAACAAGTAAGGTGATGGAGATCTACAATCAGATCAATCAAGTGAACAACCCAGTATGAGAAAAAAGAAAAGTACAGATAGCCCTTGACTTACGACCACAATTGAGCCCAAAATTTCTGTTGCTAAAGGGAGACATTTGTTAAGCGAGTGTTGCCCCATTTTACAAGCTTTCTTGTCACAGCTGTTAAGCGAATCACTGCAGCTAATAAGTTAGTAACACAGTTGTTAAATGAATCTGGCATACCCACTGATTTTGTTTGTCAGAAGGTCGCAAAAGGGGATCACATGATTCCGGGACACTGCGATTGCCATAAATACGTGCCAGTTGCCAAGCGTCTGAATTTTGATCACATGACCTTGCAATGGGTGCAAGGATGAAAAATGGTCACAAGTCACTTTTTTAGTGCCGTTGTAACTTCGAACAGTCACTAAAGGCACTGTTGTAAGTCAAGGACTATCTGTAGGTTGAAGCATCCAGTCATATAGAGAGGATATTTGACCAAATGCATGCAGTTGATGAGATACTCTAAAAACAGAGGGGCAAAGTTTAAACAGACCTAGGCAATATTTGAAGTGATATATGGATATAATCGGGAAAAAAGGTATGGAGAGGTACAGCAAATGTAGTGCATAAACAGATTTAGCTCTTCTTTTTTTTTCTTTGTTATCTCATTCTTTGCTTATTATTTCTTGCTCCTTTTTTCTACTTGTATGATATTGCTTGGCCTAAAAAGGAATAGCACAATGGTTTGTACATACATATACAGAATAGAAAGCAAATGTTCATGTTTGATTTTTATTTTTTTTAATTCTCCCTTTATTCTGTGTTCCTTGGCTGGTTGTTTTTTTTCTTCATCTCTGTTAATGTTTCTGTCCATTGATCCATGCATTCACCTATCCTTATTTTCAAATGCCTTAAATTCTTATCAACAGAAAGGTGCATTATAAAGACCAGATTGCAGTTAAGGAATGATAAAATATTGCAACTTTCTTTCTCCCGTTACATTTGACAAGAGTCAAAGACCAAGCTAATAAAGTAGGAATTATTGCAGCTGCATGCCCAACCTATCTAGATGGCGCCTACCCAGAAAAGGTTATTGGAAGTTTATGAGATCAGATGGGAAAGAAAAGACAGTTTTCTTGATATGGGGAGACAAGCAAAGACGTGAATCCATTCCGATTTTTAAATCAATATTATTGGTAAGGCTAGTGCAGAAAAGTCTGACAGGTTGGAAGGAAGGAGAAGAAAATAGGAACCGAGCCAGTGGTACTTTCAATGAGGATATTGAAGTCTTGACTGATTAATTTGTTGGACAATGTTTCAAGGAGAAGCAGCATGATGGATGCCATGATGGCGACAGGCAAATCAATCATGAATACATGGCCAGAGAAAGGGAAACAACCATTGCATTTTAAAAGAGCTTTCATCAACCAAGGCCTCAGTCTGTGCAATGAATGTTCATGGAATCCTGCAGGGAGATGGAGAGGTCCAGAATTGGCCAGAAATCTTTCAAAACCGTCTTATGCACCAATACCGGTGGGACTTTATTTTGGAGGACATAATCATAGCTAGAATCTTATGCCACTATCCGCTGGCTTTTGTGGGAATCCAGCAGAATAAACCCGAGATCATACAAGGTAAGAAGAGGACTCTGGATTGGCCAAAGTTTCTCTTGTGGATTTTTGGCTGGGTGGATCAGATATTGAAGGCCAATTCCCTTTCATCTGTATTTTGTGGAAAGACATACCATATTCCTTAATTTGCTCAGCAGTAAAGAAAGATAAGCAATCATACTGTCTTGTTTTTCCAGTTAGTCTTTCCCAGAACAAAATGGAAACTTTTAAGGCGAGATTTTTGCCAAGCGCTCAAGCAAAAGCACCAGAAATAATGCCCACAAAGATGTGGAATATCAAAATCCCTCTGTAATATAAACCTGGCTAGAGACAATGGTTTAGAAGAGGGCCGCATTTCAATTTGTGCAAGATCATACGATGCAGCACTTTGGATTCAAAGATCAAAAGTTGCTTGGGAATGTGACCAGATGTGCCCCAAGCCCTGTTTTGCAACTCCTTACGCGAAATAGGCTCTGTTCGGAGATCATGCTGCAGCTGCAGAGGGCAACAGCATAATCTCAGAAAGTCACATTTGCTTTAAGGGATTGCAGGAAGGTGTGTCCCTTCTGGTGCGCTCCAGACCACCTTTTGACCTTCAAATCTGAAGTGCTTCAGGGCCGTAATATAGCGTGATTGATTCTTACCATCAAGATTCTGTGCCATCCATTCTCCTTTATTAGCAGCAGCATCCAAGATTCTGATCATAAAACCTTAAAAATACAACACTTTTTTTTTTGCTCCAGCATGTCTAGTCTGGCAAACAAGATGCAACAAGCAAGTTACCAGAGGAAGAGGGTTGCAACCAAGAGCCATGGGGGCACAGTGGTTGGAATGCAGTATTGCAGGCTAATTCTGCAGAAAGTCAGGAGTTCGATTCTGACCAGCTGAAGGTTGTCTCAGCCTTCCATCCTTCTAACAGGTTGTAAAACAAGGACCCAGATTGTTGGGGGCAACATGCTGACTCTGTAAACTGCTTAGAGAGGGCTATAAATCACTGTGAATTGGTTTATAAGTCTAATTGCTATTGCTAATATATGGTGGTATCTATGGTTGGAATCCATCTGCATTTGAGAGCAGCGAATTTGAGTATTTATATCAGACTTCTTCACTTTCTGGATATAGTGTCCTTTTCAGTATTTCCCTCCTATATTTTTCTTACATTGTAATCTTGCGGATGTATACTCAAAAATAAGATTAACTGAATTCAGAGTTTTCTTCCCAGGTAATTGCTATAGGTGTATATCTACACTTGCTTTGTGCTTAAGGCAGGAGTAGAACTCCAAATGCCCACATGTCACCTTTTTGCCCATGGATGAATAGTCTCCTCCTGCCCTAAATATTAATTTATTAAACATAATTCTATGCTGCCACAATCAAAATAATCCTTGGCAGCTCACACAGAAAATGAATGCAAATACAAACATAAAAACATGATTGTCACCTACTAAACAATAGGGTTTTTTTCTCCTACAAATGTACAAATTTTACTACTAGCTTAAGTGCCAGGGTGGCCCTGACTGTATGCAATCTATTAATATCCATTTTTTTTTAATTTTCAGAGAATCCCCCACCTCACCTTCCTGATATTTATGAGGCAAATATGACAGGGTTTTTTCCATTGAAAAGGGGTTGCGACTTTTGTACCCATTTTATTTTATTTTATTTTTTGAAATGGCCTTAGTCATTATGGAGTAGACTCCGTTAAAACCAGATAAAGTCTGGCAAAGTCCCAAACTGATGGAAGTGATAGTCTTGCTAAAGATTGTGAAGCAGCAATCGAGCAACAATGTTTAGCATGATACCCAGAAATGATGGAAAAATCACTGCAATTGCCAAATAATAACAGATGACATGATAGCCCAAACAAGGACTCACCAAAGTCTTTGCCGCTGTACTCTTGACTATCGAAAGCTTCAAAGCTGTCTTTAAAGGTGGGTCCATAAAGAACTCATTGCAGTAATTCTACCTGGACATAACTAAAACTGTATTTCTAATGGCCAAGCGGGGCCTACCTGCACTTATTAGTTGCACAAAGGGGTACAGTCCATACTACTGCCTTTAGATGCAAGCATCTCATTCTAACACACCAGAAAAAAGTGGGGAACCAACGTCCCCCAAATTAGCACCTTCTAGAGATGTTGGGACTATAGTTCCTAAAATCTTAACTCTTTTGATTTTTTGTTTTGTTTTGTTTTGTTCTGCTAGCTAGGAATTCTAGATCTAGTGATTCTAAGGCTTCTTCAGGACTCCAGGTTGGGAAAAGCTGAGCGATGCCCATAGCGTAGGAAGTTAAGAAGGCCGATTCAACAGATAGATTGGAAAGAAACTGAAGTGTCTTGCAAGAGATAAAAACAACTTTACTCCACAGCTCATTTTTTTTCCTTTCCCCTGAAACCACAGAGCTTCCACTATCAGCACTGTTAAGTGTCTTTATGATTTTATGGGGACAAGAATTTATTTCTGGAGCTCTCTGAGTGAGAGACAAAAATGGATCATTAAGCAAGAATCTTCCCTCCCCTTTGCAAGGCAGATAGTTACATGGGTCCCGACACACATTTTTCCTCTGACTATGGCAGGGAGAGATTGGACAATGAAAATCACAGAGAGGTGAATTACTATTGGACATTTTCTTTAACTGCTTCCTATCAAATAGCCAAGTATTACCTTCTTGGCAGAAAGAGAGTACCCCCCCCAAAAAAAACCCCCCAATTTGTAGCTGTATTAGAGAAGAAGGAAGCCACAAACAAGAATAGCAGGCTGTCATCTTAAAATTTCTTAAAATTTCATTTTTTTCCTTTTGTGAAATAATTCAAAGCCCATTGATTTATAATATAGCTGAGTGCATTTTATCTGCAACCAGAAGACACTTACAGATGGGTGTTGAGTGTCAAAAACTTGGTTCAAATAATTCCCTATGGGAAGCTTTAATGTGGAAAACCATATTGTCAGCTTCAGACGTCTTCCAATATTTTAGAGATGAGACCAGGGCATCATCTCCTTGAGAAAAGTATGTTTACTTATCAAAGTTTGCTTCGTGAACTTAAAAACAATCACATTCAATTCAGGGATCTGATTCGAATGATTGAATCAAATTAATTTAGACTTCAGAATCTAACGACTTTGGCATTTTTGCAAATGTTCATTGAAATTAATGGGAAGAAACAACTGAATTGGGAAGGAGGAAGGAAAGGTTTGGGGTTTTTTTGCTCTGTTAGGTGATTTGTGAAGTTCCAGAAAAGCTCCAAAACCTGTAATTCTCTGTCAACCAATGCCTCCTATACCGCATTGCATCAATTAGCAATACGGTATTGCTTCTGGGGTGGGATAACTACATTGTATTCAGAATTTGCCAGTCAATGCCTTTCTATAACTTGGGCCAATCAGAATAATTTCTGGGGGAAGGAATAAGACGTCACAGCACTTTTGGGGGGAAAATGTGGAAGTGACATCACTGAAAGCACCGATTGCCTGCATTACCAAAAAAGTATGTACTCTTACTACTACTACCATAGAAACAATGAATCAGAAATTCTGGGTTGCCCATTCCTGACTTAACAAGTAACTGCTCTCCTTCCAAAGAGGTACTTTCAAAGGACAACAAAATGTAATTTCACTTTTCAAGAGGGGGGGGGGTCAACTTATTTTCCAAAGCACCAGAAGGCAAAACAAGAAATGATGGATGGAAACTAATCAAGGAGAGAAGCATCCTGAAATTAAGCAGAAATGTCCCAACAGTGAGGACATTTAACCGGTGGAACATTTTTTTTATTTTTTTTATTTATTTTTACATTTATATACCGCCCCATTCCGAAGACTCGGGGCGGTTTACAACTTATAAG
>JANHFL010007657.1:265742-278211 GCA_032468155.1 Oxyrhabdium leporinum
ATCGATGGAAGTAGGGGGCATCCTTACATTATATGGCAGTAATTTCTCTTATGCAGGGCTACAGGAATTGAGAACTCTGGCTTTAGTATGTCACATGTAGTTGAATTAGACTACTTTCAAATTCAGATTCAAATTATTGGAATAAAATTATGTAGGAGATTTAGCATTCTGGACAGTAATCCACAAGCCAGAATGTTAAGGGCAATGGATCTTCAATCATTTTGGAAGAGCAATGGAGGTGATTGGACTCATCAGTGTTTCTAACAAACACACCAGAAAGATACAAAATGCAACCACAAGATATCTGAACCCACGTGAAGCTTCTCTTGACATGTTGCCTAGAGAACCCTGCAAAAAGCACTGGCGGATCATGGAAAAAATATATGCAATGTAAGAAATTACAATCATCTGAGACACAACTGAGCACATTGGAATTGCCATACTTTGGCCACATTATGAAAATGCGAGATTTTATGATGCTGGGAAAGGTGGAAGGAAAGAGATGAGAATGACCAGGAGCAAGGTGGATGAGCTCAATTACAGCGGCCACAGGAACACCAATGGAGATTGAAGGATTGGGTAGGAGACAGATCATCCTGGATAAAATCAATCTTGATGTGGTTGCTGTGAGTCAACTCCCACTTGATAGCAGATGATGAATCAGTCAATCAATAGAAATGATCTTTCCAATGACATCTCTGATTCTGAAAGAAATGTTTTTCCCTGTGCATAGTATTTGCATCAATAATGAATCTCATCTACAGACAGAAGCACTAATGATCAGTAGTGCACTGTAGATAAATTGTAGGATGTTCAAGATTAATAAATAAGGTTGAGATCTTGGCTGCTCTGCCAAATTATTCAGATGTTAACGCTCGCTTCACGTTTTCACACAGAAATACACAAAAGCTATGGGGAACACCGAAACTAATTTTGGCACAGACTAGCTAACATTTTGTGTGTACTTTTCTTTCATAGCTAGGTTGGAGCATCTGAAAATGAATTAGCTTCTTTCTTTGTTTATTATTAATCAAACATTTAAGGCCACCCATCTATCCAACAAAATTCTGGTGGCAAACATATAGTATAAAACATCAGCAACTGAAACACACACACGCATCCATTGACTATCTCAAAGACACCTATATACCATACATCTATGCTGGAATTCCATATCTAACAGCCTGGCCCTAATACCCGAAGGACGAACCAGATCTTCATGACTTTTTGAAAGGCAAACAAATTTAGGGCCATCTGTATCTCCTCTTCACATCCTGGTTATTAGGGCACAAAGGTGCCCCATTAACTATTTGTTGAGAACTTGTTCTTATAAGCCTGCATTTTAAGATCACCCTGTTGATCAGGCAGACTAAAGCTGGGCTAAAATGTTCCAGCACGAAACTAGTGTTTCTAGTGCATTCTAGATTACATGGAGGAGCAAACCAGCAGAGGGTGGTGATCTGCTGGGCTTCATTAGATCCACTGTAGAACCACCTGGTCCATCTGGCCAAAGACAGTTTGCTACGATAGCAAGAAGAAACGGAAAGCTCATTTGTTCTATTTATTATTATTATTTTCTTTTGGGGGCATGAGAAAATCAGCCACATGGAAGGCCGATTGCAGGACTTCCAGCAAGTCGATACTCTCACGGGGGTCACAATCACAAGAATGAACAAATCTGCAAGAACCCACACGGCAACCTCTTCCCCCATCGTGCAGAAGAGGAGACTTCCGTTCTAGCACTTCATTTTTCCCCAGGAGTTTTTAAAAGTTTGATTTAAACAGGAATATTGGGAGGTTGATCTTCGTAGGAACTTCTAAAACTTCTTTAAAAAAGCACTGCATGATTGTCAGTACCCAGAATAGGATTAAAGGGCTGCAGCTTGGGAGGCCACACAGTGCCACACAAAACTGGAGGCTCACCACAGAGGGTAAGCGTTGAGCGGTTCTTCCAACAGAACATCAGATATTTGGAGCAGCAATTGGTGGTTCATTTCTTGCTAGTGGGTGAAGGGCAGCAGGGATGCCCTCTATCTTACAGTGTATGCAGACAGTAATACATTTGCAATTAGGTGCTTTCCTCCAGTCTTTGA
Organism: Oxyrhabdium leporinum; assembly: GCA_032468155.1. NCBI lineage: Eukaryota > Metazoa > Chordata > Lepidosauria > Squamata > Cyclocoridae > Oxyrhabdium > Oxyrhabdium leporinum. The sequence goes on from JANHFL010007657.1 coordinate 267,836, forward strand.
GTCAGGGGACTGTGAGGATAGCTCTTTTCCAAAAAGCAAATTACTGCAGAGGTGAAGAAGAGTCCTTGACAACCATGCGAATTGAGGGCAGAGTTTCATAGGGGCTTCCTCCATTCCAAAGTTAAATATTAACCTTGGTTATAAAGAAACAGCAATTCCAAATGTTCAAGTGAGAGAGGATTGAATTTAAGCCAGGAAAAAAAAAGGTTGCTATGCAGACAACACTAGAAAATTCTGCATAGGTAAGTGCAGAATTTTATAGTTTTTTCGATCGTAATTTCCAATGATGCTCAGTATCATGTTAAAGAAAGAATTCTACAAGTGGGAAGTTGCACGCTCAAGTTAATTGTCCCATAGCAGGCAGTACTAAGACAAGTACATACTGACTTCACAGCTGAATGGTCGGGAAACGTGCCTTGCATATGGAAACATCTCAGTTTAATCCCTAATATTCCCAGTTAAATGGGTTTTCAGTAATGGGGTAGAGCGGGGGAAAAAAACTTCTGGTTGGAATTTCATAGGGCTGGTGCATTTTAACTTTGATAACGCTACTGTAACCTAAATGAAGTGTAATTGGATATAAGGGTTTCAGTAAGTTCATTAAAATGATGACATCTGGCATGCTAAATCATTTCTGGAATGAGAATTAGTAAATGCAAGAGAAGTTCATATTTTACAGGGTATGTATTTCTCCATATGGGGACTTATTTCATATAGAAAATGTACTGTATAGAGGTACGCATATATTGTTGCATTTATATCCAGCTTTTTTTTTCCTTGAGAACTCAAGGGTATGTAAGGGTCTCTCTACATTTATCCCTGAATGCACCTCTTATCCCAACCTGAATATACAGGTTGGGATAAGAGCAAGGAGATGAACCAAAGTGAACTGTATAAATTGAGTAGGATTTGAAGCCGACTCTGTTGCACTGGCATTGGCACTGACTACACAGCCCCCAATTGTATAGATCAAACTACCGTACATATTACTGGTATCAAGCTTGTTATCTGGCATTGGTCCAATGATACAATAAGGATGCAGACTGGTTTTCAAAGAGCTGTGTATATAAAGCCACACTCAGTCAACCTGAATCTGGTGACTCGATGTCCATATTCATGTTGCTTTCCTGGAAATAAAATGGAACTGGTTCACCATTGTTGTCTCCCAGAGGACTTTTATAGCTTCTCATGAATCTACACAACTGGGATTTCCTAGTGATTTTATCCAAACACTAACCAGGACTGGCTCTGCTTATTTTATTTTATTTTTGAGATTGCCCAAGGCTAAATGTTACCATCTGTACATACACTTGATTCAATTAGGTGCCATGTACTGAGATGAGCATTTGTGGTAGTACTGTGTCTTTCATGATATGTTGCATACACTGATGTAAATATAGTTGTCGTATAAAATGAAGAACGCAGAGTAACTTCCTAATAGACTCAAAGAGTACTGTTCTAAAGTACTAGCTTCTAAGCAGCATTCCAGAAATATTCAGAATTCCTTGGAGATGTATTAGGAGTTCCCCAATTAGAAAATTTGTAATGATATAGCAACCTTCACTGATAGACCTTTTGTCCATTACCTACAATTTGGAAATGAATGAATATGCTGTTAAATGTGCTTTGAAGTTGAGAAGGTCTCCTCTGGAGAACTAACAATAAGATTGTTTCATATATTGGAGAAATTGAATCTGTAAGTATGAAAATCCATCCAAACTTTTCCATAATCTGTATACATTTTGCAGCAAATGCAGAGGTGCCTTAGAATATAGAAAGATTTTACAGAAAGCAGTAAGTTTAAAAGCTTTGCCTTCAAGTAGGGGTGAACAATGTTGAAACAGTCACGACACATAACTCATCACCTTTCCTTCTGTAGGTTAGCAGGCCATTTGATGGAGTTCTAAAGGATTTGACTGACATTATTCAACCTGTGATAGGTAGGTTGAAAAGATTTAAGGATGAGAATGAAGTAGCAATTCTCCCAGAGGCAAATATATCACATTCTCACTCTTTAAATCAGAGTTTTTCAAATTCTATTCCACATAAACAGAGAATTCCACAAGAACCTAATGGGGTTCTATGAATATCAACCAAAAAAACAAAAGTTTGTTCAAATGCTTCCAGGTTTCTATCACCAGAGTGTTATCTCTTGATCAGGAATTCTGGGATTTGTTTCTTTTTAACTAACTGTTTGAAAAAAATTAAAGAACTCTACTTCGATTCTGTCAAACAGGGTTTTAGAAAAACATTTCTATCCCTTTTGGAGTTTCAAAGATGGGGATGAAAGCAAAAGACCTAACAAATTAGCAATTCCCATTTCCATTTTTAAAATGAACCCCAATCTTGAAAAAGAGGCTGAGACCGGGCATTTTCCTGCTAAACCTATAATAGCAATAGTACTTAGACCTATATACTGCTGCACAGTTCTTTATAAATCTAAGCGGTTTACAGATTGCATATTGACCCCAACAATCTGTGTCCTTATTTTACCAACCTTGGAAGGATAGAAAACTGAGACAACATTGAGCCAGTCAGAATCAATACTGCTGCAATACTGCATTCTAACCACTGCACCACCACAGCTCCTGAAATATTGGGATGCTGGCAAAGTGAATGTGATCCACAGGCTGAAGATGGCACCTTTAATCCCTTTCTATCCTAAAGGGGGACAAAAAGAATCTCCTTGTTAACATCACACACCAGGTTTTTGAATGAGCAAGGTGTAAGTTTCTCATAAAGTAAACTTTTTGTCCTTGGCTGACATCCATTTTGTCTATATAAAAAACTAATCTTTAGTCTAGAGGTAACTATAGTGTTACAAATTATGAGCTGCATTTTTAAAGGGGAGAGAATCTATAATGAGATTCAGCATGGTAAAGAAGTTGAGATATATCAAAGGTGAGTTCACACCATAGAACCATACCATTCAGTGCAACTATTGTAAATTAATGGTGTCCTATCAAAAATGATAAATTTTATTGAGTAGCATAATAGATCCTGAAGCCAGATTGGTTGCATAGTCATGTGATAACAGAAGATTAATGTTTTCTGCATAGATCATCTTCAATTTTGCTCTTTGTGAGTTATTGAACAATTTACCCTTTTTCTTTTTGAGTTTTATCAAAGCTATTGGACATAATCCATTCTTTATTTAAAGAAACAAGCATTGAGCTATTATTCACTGAATATGCTTCTTTTACAAATTTCCAGAATTACGTTTAACACAGTTTGTGCCTAGAATATAGTATAATTAATCACTGAGGTTTAGCCAAGACAAATCAGAGTATCGCACCTTCACTAATGTGTTCTGAAGTTCTTTCTCATAAACAGATCTAACTGTCAGGAAGGTCTCCATTCTTCTATTCTTCTTACAACATCATACACAAAAAATAAATATCCATGATAAACAAAGACTTACATTTTACTGTAGATAGAGCAAAGAGGTCATTTTGTTCAGGAATTTTTACTCAGAGGAACAGTAAATCCTTTTTTTCTTCTTCTTATAGTTCTTCATCTGCCTCATTCATCCTTTCTATGTGCATCTGCAACAATACATGTTAAAACTGGCATCCTTATAGTAGAATTTGTTTGGGACAGACATCACAAAAGATAAAGGGCAAGGGATTCTCCTTCTCACAGCTTTCTCCTTCTGACAGCATTCTCTACTCAAAATATGTACTTCAGGCAAAAACTAGGTTTACAATCCACGCACTATTCTGGTTTTCCCAAAATTTCTTTCTTTTCCACTTTTTCTAACCAAATAAGATCTCCATCTCAAACAGCATCTATAAGAACAGAACGGGAGAAGCTTTACTTCTCAAAAACAAAACAAAACACCACTTCGCAGAAACAGTGCTGGTTCCTGATTTTGGAAGATAAAATTTCAGCAGGAGTCTCATATCAAGATCATATTGTGGTTGACACCACCTATTTGGTTATCTCCTATCTATCCCTGTCTCCTTTTGCCGAGCTCAGCCTATCCTAATTTGTTGTTCTGGAAGAACAAAGAGGCTGGTTTTCCATCTTCTCATGCTCCATTTTACTGTTTATGCTACCTAAACGGGTAGAAACCAATCCAGAGTTTGGCAGTGGCCCTCATAGTACCAGGTTCAATACAAATCCAATAGTATCAAATCATGACGTAGGTTGTGGTCACAGAATCTGGGCTGTAGGATAGCGGTGGGGATGGGGATGATCATTTTGCATTGAGACCGTCATACGTGCCCGAATCACTGATTTCAAACTCAGAGATCAATACGATTGTGCAGTGTTTTTAACGACTAATAGACCACATTCCTAAGACCTGTAAAAACGTTAAAAAAAAATAAGATTGGAATTTCATGGATGTGAATGCTGAGGACCCCAAATAAAATAAAATTGACACTGCCTAAACTAACTTAATCTCTTCTCCTTTTTTAAGTGAGAGAACAATATATTTTGCTTTCTGCACTTAAAGCAGCGCTTCTGCCTGCTGTCATTAGCTCCATCTCTGCAGGATCCAAAAACTACCTCTATTCCAGTTCTCTGTTCCAGCATGACAGAAAAGGCAACTTTTTAAGCTTGGGGCAGCAATTCAACTTTTCAACTTATTTTATTTCTGCAGAGGCCATAGCAATGATTCAGTGATGTCCTTGAATAAGATGAAGCTGAAACATTCAGCACAATTGCGATTTTATTAAAGGAGTCGAAGGTTGTTTTGTAGGGAAATAAGTCCACTGAAAATGCAAATGATTTGCAAGTTCCAACAATGAAAGTCAAGGAGCACAATGAAAGGTATCGCTAAGATTAAATGTAAAGAACTCCAAATTAGTAACGATAGGTACAGCAACCAATTTAGAACCAACAATGAAGATATTGAACTAGTGGATAGCTTCTACCCTTTAGGATTGACTGCCAGTAATATAAGAACTAGCAGTCAAGAAATGCCCTCAGATTAGCACTTGACAGGCTAGCTAGCAGTGAAAACTTTGAAAAAGATGCTGTGATGTGTCTACACCTACAAAGATCAAAACGGTGCAGCCATTTTTTTTCTCTCTATGACTCTCTATGGCAGTGAAGGTTGGACTTTGAAGAAGCAGGCTGGATAGATTATTAATGCTTTTGAACATTGGTGTTCGAGGAGACTTCTGAGAATACCATGGATAGCCAAATAAACAAGCAAATGGATTAAAGAACAAGTCGTTTCAGAGTTCTCACTCAAGGCGTGAATGGCCAAGCTCAAATTATCATACTTCATTGGCATTATGTGAATACCTAACTCTTTTGATAAGACTAAATAGTGCTAGAAAATTTAGCGGATGACCGGCGGAAAGGCAGCTGGACTCAATTACAGCATTGATGGTTGTCTGTTGGAAGATCTGAAGGACCAGGTTGGAAACTGATCCTCCTGGAGAAAATCTATGTATGTGGGCCATTAAGAGTCAACATCAACTTGATGGCACATAATCAATCAATCAATCAATCATCAATCAATCAATCGGTCAAGTCCACTGAACCAAGAAGATTAAAAAGCACAAACAAAATGTTTTGCAACATAAATTTGGTGACACAATTTGGAGGGGAGAGCAATTTAGAGCTGGATATTGCCACCCACATTGTACCACTTCCTGGACCTTTTATGCAAGAAAGCACAACTGATGTAGGAGAAAAAGTCAATAAATTATTTTAGGCATTTGAATTATATTTGACATAAAATAAATGTAAATATGCCCAGCTACTATTTTAAAGATAAAGGGGCCGAACTTACCTGACACTCTTCAACTGGAAGACTATCAATATTAATTCAGTAAAGCATCAGAGAGGGGGGAATATATAAGATTAGTGTTTCCCAAGGTTGACTTTGCCGGTAACATTTATAAAATATTGAATGAAGCAGGGGAAAAATGGTGCAGATGTCAATTTGGTAACTTTTTTTTAGTTCCCCTTGAAAGCAGCTGCCATAAATCTTGGATGAAGCCAAGTATAAGACTGGGGGTTTTGATCTTCAATGCAGTCTTTTCTATCTTTCTCAAAGTAAATGATCCCGCTGGAGTTAGAGCTAAGCAGCCTGACCTCTCTTCTGTAAACTACTTATCCAATGAATCACCCATTTTTATCAGCAATACTGAAGAAGAAATTTTGTCCATCCTTAATTGGATTCCCCCTCCACCCCTATTACGGGAAGGTATTATGGGAGGCTGTTAGAGACACTGAACTTGTCGAATAGAAAGCTGGCAGCCCAGGTTTGAGACCCAAGCGCTGTGCGACAGAGTGAGCTCCCGTTACTTGCTCTAGCTCCTTCTCGCCTACAGTTTGAAAGCATGCAAATGTGAGTAGATAGATAGGTACTGCTTTGGTGGAAAGGTAACAGGGTTCTGCGCACCTTTGGTATATACTCATGCTGACTACATGGCCACAGAAATGTCTTCGGACAACGCTGGCTCCCTCAGGTAAGAAATGGAGATGAGCATCTCCCCCTAGAGTCAGACGTGACTGGACAGGAGCAACCTTTACCTTTATATTTACAAATAAACACCAGTGGGTGCCAGTCATTTTCTCCATTTCATTTTGTGCCAATTTCTATTTCAGGTGTGGGGAAAGACAAAAATTAAACCAAATTAGCATTACTCTAAATGTTAAAGCTACTGCCTCTGTGGGAAACAACAGACCAGACCTTATTCTTTTTCGTGGCTTTCCTGAATAGAAGAACCCATGGATAAGTATGTTTTTATTGTGACTTTATCAGCACTGAACAAAACAGTCTCTTTCCCTTTGAGAGTATTGCAGTGGTGAAATCTAAATTTTTTAACCACTGGTTCTATGGGCGTGGCTTGGGGGGGTCATGTGACTGAGTGGGCGTGGCCAACTCAACGTCACTCACAGCAAGGTGGGGCAGTGGCACCTTGCTTTGAGTGACATCGAGTTGGCCACATCCACCCAGTCACATAATCGATGCTGTAGATGCTGACGATACTGACTGCCTGCCGAATGCAGGCAAAAGGTTAGTTGGGAAGTGGAGGCTGGAGGCTTCTGGTGCTGGCAAAGAGGTGGCAGCTGGTGGCTTCTGCCGCCACTTTTTGCTGATGTGAAGGGCCTGCAGCCGCTGCTTCTTGCCGGCCGGAACGGAGCCGGGAGTGGCGGCTGGAGGCCTCTTGCGCAGGCAAAGAGGTGGCGGCTGCAGGATTCTTGTGCCACATTTTGCCAATGTGAAGGGCCTGCAGCAGCCGCCTCTTTGCTAGCTGGAATGGAGCTGGGAGTGGTGGCTGGAGGCCTCTCGCACCAGCAAAGAGGTGGCAGCTGCAGGATTCTCACACCACTTTTTGCCAACACGAAGGGCCTACAGCCACTGCCTCTTTGTCGGCCAGAACGGAGCCAGGAGTGACGGCTAGAGCCCTCTTGCGCAGGCAAAGAGGTGGCAGCTGGAGGCTTCTGACACTGCTTTTTGCTGGTGTGAAGGGCTTGCAGCCACCTCCTCTTTGTTGGTTGGAACTGTGCAGGGAAGGCAGGGAAGGGAAGCTCCGGGGACCGTGCAGGGGGTCAGTTAGCTAGGCCGCACGGGGATGCAGCGCCGGGTGGAAAGGGAAGCAAGCAGCCGCAGCGGCAGGCAAGCTCCGGGGACCGTGTGGGGGACATCTAGCTAGGCCACTTGGGGATGCAGCGCCGGGTGGAAAGGGACAGGGAGGCAAGAGGCAGCAGCGGCTTATTTAGGCAGGCAGGCAGGCAGGCAAGCAGATCAGGAGCAGTTGGGCCTCAGACACATCCTTGTAGGAAGGCAGGGAGAGACACTGGGGTGGCGTGAGCAGGGGGCGGGGTGACCGGGCAGGGGCAGGGCCAGCCAGAGGTGATATTTGCCGGTTCTCCGAACTAATCAAAATTTTGCCTACAGGTTCACGTGAACAGGTGCGAACTGGCTAGATTTCACCTCTGGAGTATTAGTAACAAAAGCCATTTATTTTACTTTCTGTTTCTTCTCTTGAAGCTAGCCAGTCTCCCTTACAAGTTTCAGAGAGTTTATTACTTATAGAGATGTAGTCCATTACCCAAAATTTCTACTGTTTCAGAAATTTTATCTTTCTTAGAAGCGATCAAGATTGAGCACCTCAATTTCTCAGGTGCCATGGTACTAGCTGCTTGAGAATAGTTCTCTTCAGGTCCTTCCTCCCCATTATTCATTTATTTATATATGTGATTTATCTACTGCTTGAAACCTGCCGGTCTCCAGAATTTACATGTTAGTTTTAGGTAAGTTTTAACTTGTATGCGTAGCCTAGGAAGAACGGGATGGAGAAACTAACGGATTGATTCTGTGCCATCAAGTCATTTTCAATTCCTCTTTTCCATGTCAACCTGGACTTTCAGTCAGAAGTTTCACCAAAGTTCAGAGGCATCAACAAGTCTTCCTATCCTGATTCTTCAAAATTCAACTTTTGCCTCCACAGAGTGTCAGAGGGAATACCTTGGCTTGCAAATACATATGATAATAATTAATGGAAAGCATTTCTTCTTTTAGTAAGCCCTCTGCAGTGATGGAATAAGCTCTGTGTATATGAAAAGTTGTTTAACCAACTCTGGGACTTCTAATTGACAGGGAACAAATTCCACCTATATTTTTCAGTTCATTATATATATACTGCAAGAATGCCTTGATTTAATAGCACTTTCTGACTGATTATGTGCCATCAAATCAATATTGACTCTTAGCAATCACACAAATAGATTTTCTTTAGGACAATCAGTCTGCATCCAGTCCTTCAGGTCTTTCAATGGTGTACATATTGACGCTGTAACTGAGTCCATTCCCCTTATTTATTTATTTTGTCAAATTTCTTTACCTTGCTGCTGGTTGTCCTCTTTTTCTCTCTCAAGAAAGCTAGGTCTCTGCATATTGTGTCCAAAATATGACAGTTAGCTTCCTTGCATACAATCTCATGCATCTAGATACATTAGATTTTTATTTTTTTTTAGAATGTTGACATAGTAAGAAGAGGAAGTAAGCTAAAATTCTGACTTAATCACAAACAAGCAACATGCTGGTAAAGGATGCTCATTCAATCCTGCTTGGCTTCCCTGCCAGCAGGAATGGCTAAATAAATTCGAAAACATTGTCATTTATTTTTATGTCTAAATCAGGAACCATTTGTCTCCAAACACTCAGCACCACAGGCCACAGATAAATGGAGGCTTATGATTCTGAGAGACAAACAGAGCAATGTTTTCTGGTTCTACAAAAATACAAATAATATGAATAACAATATGAAAAGAAAAGGTCCGAATGCATCCACGATTGTATGGTGAAATCCTAGAAATTGTTTCGATTTCCCCACAGCTTTAAGAGTTCTCAAGTTCCCTTTATATAAGAGAAGCTCTTTTAATTCCTGTGGTTTTTATGAAACCTGTGGAATGATGATATCACAAGCACTTTTTAATTGCTACGAAGCTATTAAACCTCTGAGTGCTTTCCATTTGTGCCATATCACCTCCAAAGGGAGTCACGAGACTGAACAAAATAAACATAAATACAGGCAAAGGTTGCCTTCATTTCCCAGAAAATGCCGGATGTTTGTAAAAGAGAGAAGGGGAGGGGGTCTTATTAAGTGTTAATGATTTTATCCTGTGTCCTTTTCTGAACCTCAAGGCAATTACTATCAAGATACATACTGCAAATAAAGCATCCTGTCATTGGAGAACAGCAGTAAAATTAGTTGTCAGAGGGATGCGGTGTACGTGCTACGTGAGAATGGGGGGGGCTCCAAGCAGACACATTTCATGTTATGAACTTGGTTTTCATCATCACAAAGAGAATAATCTACCATGGTAAATTCAGGTCCTTGGGGGGGGGGGAAGTATCCTGTTTATGATTCTTTTTGAGGTGGAGGGGTGTCCACCTTGTAACATAATAATTAGTCTTGGCTTCCTCTTTCAATGCTTTTTAGAGTGTGGCTTGCTTCTTTATTTGGAGTTCCCTATTCTGAGCCTCTGCCTACTCATTAAAACGGTGCGGTAAATAAAAGTCAGCCTTTGGGAGAGACATCTTATCAGATAAGTGACATCCTAAGAAGGTTTTCGATGTGAAAATGGCAAAGCTGAATTATTTGGGCAGCTAAAACGCGAGTCTCTTATCTGACAAAATGTCCTCCAAGCTGCATCTATAACACAGTTTTCCTGTAAGTGAAGGAGGAAGGGGGAAAAAGGGTAGGCCAAGAATCACAGTGGGCATGTGGCATGTTGCGTCCATGCTCATCTCTGTTTGAACAGGGAAAGAGCTCACTCATATTTTCATTTACTTAAGAGTATTCCGTCATTCTACAGCAGTGAGGACTTCAACTACATCAGGTGGACTTCAACTCCCAGAATTCCCCAGCCAGCATGCTGGCTGGGGAATTCTGGGAGTTGAA
>JANHFL010007657.1:306484-320116 GCA_032468155.1 Oxyrhabdium leporinum
TGGATGGATGGATGGAGGGATGGAGGGATGGAGGGATGGAGGGATGGAGGGATGGAGGGATGGACGGACGGACAGACAGACAGACAGACAATTGCCTGAAATACAGACTGCTGTTATAATGGCTACTTAGACAGCTGAAAGATCAAGAATATACCCAAGAGGAATAACCTTTTCTTGAATGTTATTTATTTCCACCCAATTCCCAAGAGCTATATCAGAAAGCTCAGAGTGAACCTTTCCCCACTTGCAAGATTGTAGCTTAGCATTAACATTTCTTCATTAAGAAGAAAGAGTTATTGAAACCAAGATTCCTTGTTTTTGTTTTACTGAACGAACAGGATCAGAATATACGAGTTACTTCCTTGCTGACGGGCCTGGAGTAATGAAAGGCAACAGTCGCCAGCTCTTAATCTGGAGACCAGTCTGAGCAGTGAATAAATTGTGTTTCGCATGTTAATTTGCTTTATGTCAAAGCAGTTGATTACCATTGTGTTTATGTTTTTAGAGCTGACGTTTTAAGAAGGCAGATATTGAATCTCTGTGCCTGCACTTTTGACCAAAGAGATAAAAGATAATCCATGGCTAAATAATTTGGTTCTTCAGATAAAAATCACCAGTTAAGTATGCTGTGGGGAATAGGAGCAGTCAGACCTGTCCTTAAAAATTAACTTTTTAATTTTGAAGGCAGCTTTTTAAAACAATTTACTTTGAAATATTAAACGGGGGTAAGTTGAGTTTTCTAGCCTTAAAGAGAATATGAAGCATAGCTGGGACTTAGTTTTATTTCCCTTTCTAAACGATGCAGAAAACTGAATAACAGCATCCACAATAACATCAACGTCCATTTTGTTTCACACTTTGAGTGCCGTATGGGTAAACCCAAATTAGTACTAAAGAATCATTCAACCTGGATCTGCAGCCAGTTGTGGATTTCTGATGAGTAGAAGATCAAAATGGTATAAACAAAATCAACTAAGAGCCCATTCACAAGACTCATTTTTAAAATGCTGCAATAAATTAACCCTCTGGTTGTTGTTATAATAAAGCCTATGGCCAGAAAAAAATGTCATCTCTTAGTATAACACATAACCTATGAATGTGACAAGAAAATACAAAAAACACCTCCAAATCTACACAATGATGAGGATATTTCCACTCAGTCATGGCTGACTCTTGGCGATTCTATGGGCCAGATCTCTCCACATCTTCTGATCCTGCACTAATTTTTTGAGTTGTTCTATGCTCTGGCTGGTATCAGCTTTGTTCTTTGGCGACCTGGTTTCCTTTTACCGCTAACTCTTCCAAATATAATTGCTTTCTCCAGTGAATTCTCCTGCACGATATGGCCAAAGTAACTGAGACACAGTTTTGTGATTTTGCCCTCCAGTGACATGTCTGGAGTTATGCGCTCCAGTACTTACTTGCTCAAAGTTGCATCTAAATTACTGTACACAAGAGAGAATGGCCCTGATTGTATCCTTTTGTGGTCGATAGTTTAAACAAAGAAAGTTGATATGCATTTAGATTTGAACTTTGTAGACAAAACATGAAGTGGAAATTAGACGGCAGAATCGAAAAGTTCATTGTTCAGCTATACAGCAGGTCTTTTGAATGCTCCCAGATTTGAAGTTTCTACTTGGGCTAGAAACCTTTCTCTTCATGTGTTCCTTTTTCAACATTGTAAACACAGAGAGGTTTTAATACTGGAAATTCAGAAGTGGTGTTCCCATATGTAGGCTAAAATGGCGCTATCCATATTTTCTTCATATGTACAAACCAGATTATGTAGGGATTCTTGAAAGGCGTCAGCTAAAGCTAGACAGGTCCAGACACATGACTAACATTAATGTCAGGATTCAAAATCAATCTGAACTTCCCTCAAACTCATTTTAGATGAGAAGGTGAATTCAATGCAATATATTTTATTCGGTCCCTTAATAAGCTACTAAAAGGAACTGTGTTACCACAAACTATATTGAGCAACATAAATCACTGCACATGGCTATCAGATCATAATGACTTTGGGCTGCTACTGACAAGGGATTGATTCAGATCAATTACTTCGAAGTGAGAGGTTGTTCGTCCCATTATCAGCCCCTTGAGCCATCCTATATCCACAAAAGTATTTAGAAAAAGTAAATTATCTGTGGATATTGCAGTACAATAAAAAAAAACTGTTCTCATTTGTTCCTACAAAATTACATAATAAAATCTATGAACTGTAACTTACTATGCTAATGCCAATATGAACTATGTATGTATGTGTGTATACACACATATACACATACCATAGAAGGAATGTGATTCCTTGTGGTTCATCTTTCACAATTACAATATACTATATAATATATATAAAGAAAATTGGTACTTGAACCTGTAGTTAAAACAACTCAAATAATTCCCCTGAGGAAAAAAAAGTCTCTGCTTAAGCATCTAAAGAGAAGTACCACTTCTCAGAGAAGACCAGAAGAAAGCAATCAAGATAAAACAAAACCTGCTCACCGTCACCCACAATCTAATCACTTCCTGTCTTGGCTACTGCAATGGGCTCTACATGGGGTTGCTCTTGAAAAGTATCTGGAAGTTTCACTTGGTTCGAATTGTGGTAGCCCACACAGTTTTGTGCAAGTCTAGATTTTCACTTGTGTTACCTCAGTTGTGGGAGCTGTATTGGTTGCCAATTTGCTTCCAGGGCCAATTCAAGGTGTTGGTTGTACCTTTATAGCTCTACATGGCTAGGGGGCCAGGTTATTTGAAGGACCATTTTTTTCTCCAGTTATATCTACTCAACCCATCCGAGTGGGAAGGCAGGGTGTGTTATTAAGGAGATTCATCTGAAGGCACCAAGAAGAAAGGCCTTTGTGGTGACTCCTTCCTTGTGGAACATCATCCCTGAATGGTACCCCACCTTGATACTTTTTGGAAAGGCCATGGTTTTGTCAGCAGTATTAGGGACCCCAGGGTGATACAAAGCCCATAAAGTTTGTTTGATTGTTGTTGCTGTGTGTGTGTGTGAGGGTTTATTGGGTTTTGTAATATTCTGTCTGCTCCTGATTAGGAGAGCTGCTGATCTACTATGTCAGTGGATACCCACAAACATCTTCTTTACTAAACCTTAGTTTAGTAAACTAAGTAAGTAAACCTTAGTTATATCCGATTATATCCAAGGTCAAAAATGATACAGTTGATGACAAGCCTGTGTGATTGATTAGAAATGGACATGATTGTAAGAGATTTTGTTACATTGCTCAAGCCAGAGTCCAGCTGGAATTTCTCCCTTTTAAGATCTGTCCTACCAATATTAAAAATTATTGTTTTATCTGGCAGGCCTAAATTGCTGCCTTTTTATGTTTCTTCATAATAATGCAGATCTCTTTACCTCTGCAGGTAACCCAGTTAAACAGACACAACTAATCCCTAAAGAGTTCTTCAGTGAGATATTTTGGTGGGAAAAAATGGAAATGAAATGTAAACAGCCACAAGCATATGTTAGTAGAAAATGATTCTTTTCCTTTTTGCATCATAAAGCTAAGTAATTATTGATTAGTGTTCCTTGAGTTTGTTTAAGAGCATGATGTTAATTAATCAACAATTAATTGTTGAGGATTTTCCCCTCACTTCAAAGTTTACCCAACAACTTAGCGAAACATGTTCTTGTCTACTTAATGAACCAAAAACAAATGTAAATCACTGAAAAATGATCCTGTTGGTACATTCTCATATGTCCTCTCATAAAAGGAAAACTAAAATTAATAAGAATAGTAGGAAGGGTATAAAATTCTTATGAAATGAAAAAGAGAATCAGGATTAGAAATTTTTGCTTTCCTTTGTTGCACAGCCTGATTTCTTGGCCAGCAGGGGATTATTTTTTTTAAATGTTAAGTATTTCTTGTCCACTTTTCAGTCAACGGGTTTTTCAAAACAGTGTTCAACACAAAACATATTTAAATACCACGAGCAAAAAACAAAGATGGATATGTAAGTCTTAAGACATGATAGCAGATAAAACCACTCCAATTACAGGCTCATTCTTAATAGGATTAAAATGAAATAAATAAGCAAAGGAACGTGATTTATTGCTCACTGACAAATGCCAAGCTAACAAATGTAATCTCTGCAAGGAAAGCGTTCCACAGAAAGGGTTCAGCCACAGGGAAAGGTGATTTTGTGTTTGTATCATTTTGGTAATGGCTAGATGAAGAGTATAAATTGCCAGCCATGCTCATTATCGCTGGCTGGCAGAGAAATTATAGATCTAAATGTGCCAGATAACCAGATGTGATCCATAAAAAAATCATTTGCCAGGAGGATAATTTTTACATATAGGGAGAAACCACCCTGGTCTCTCAGACGGCAAAAATAAATAGTAAAGAATTGCTTAGCGAGAGCAAAGCAAAAGCAGAGCGTGAAGGAATGAACAAAAATAAGATGTAATTGGTTAGTGACAGTCTATCTTTTCAGAATGGCATTGCATCTTACCACTGAAGAAAAAGTCTTAAGTATATATTAGCCTAACTTCCTACTCCCATCGCACAGCCACTTTTCATGCAGGGCTTATATTTATTGCCAATTAACCGCGGGTGTGAAATCTTTTACAAATCCCAAAGACATAGAAACAGGCCATCTTTCGAATTTACCCACCTGTAACTCAGCAGGTCTAACTTAGGCAATCCAGAGCCCATGTGGAAGCTTATACACAGAGCAAATAAGCTTCTCCAGGGAAAGGACAATATATGAACAACGTAAGGAAAAACAAGGCTTAGAGCACCTTCAGTTAAACATTTTTAGAAACTTGCTACAAAGCCACCAATTGTACTTTTTAGGATATTTAAAAGGTGGGCGTTCTGAAGAAAAGCCTCAAAAATCATGTGGCTTCTGTATAAAACTTTTCTGGTATTGCAGTGTAAATGTGTAAATACATATTTACGTAAATTACATAGATACATAATTGTTACAGAGGCCGAGAATGAACTGAGCTTTTTTTACAGGTCACATTTCAGAGAGATTAGGAGAACCTATTCTTTTTAAGATACACATGTTCTTCTTCAGAAAGGCAATTTTATTTTATTTGATGAAAATGTAAAGATGTAGCGGCTTGAATCTGTACTTGTTTCTCAGCAAACAAGAGATGCTTTCATGAACAAACATGAAGATGTTTCTGGAAAATGAGCACAATTCTCCACCTGTGAACAGTAGCAAAGGTTAAGCTTCAGTCAACACCAATTGTAGAAAATACCAACTGACAAACATATCTGGAACTATCTGGGTGAAATAATGAAAATGTGATTCTAAATCCACCTAATACTTTTCAATTGATACACTTGGAAAAGCTTAAATGAGCCCTGGATGGATTACAACAAAATAGAACAGAAAAAAATAGCAATGAATCAATCCAAGATGGATGCTTCTAACGATCAATTTCATTTGAGGTCCATTTGGAGCAGAGCTGCTATATATTCAGTGATCTTCAGAATGAAATGAGCTGATTAGTTC
The DNA here is from genome assembly GCA_032468155.1 of Oxyrhabdium leporinum. NCBI lineage: Eukaryota > Metazoa > Chordata > Lepidosauria > Squamata > Cyclocoridae > Oxyrhabdium > Oxyrhabdium leporinum. The sequence continues at coordinate 311,978 of JANHFL010007657.1, forward strand.
TTACCCACTACTCTGATTGGCCACTGCAGTACTACAAAAATGCACATGCAGTGCCTGGGTTTACACACTAGATGAAACTGAGCTCCTACACTGTAATGGTATGGGATTGACCTTGGGGGAACAGGAAGTAGGGGTTCATTACATTCTGTTAATGTAACCTCACAATTCAGGCCTGTCAAACTGGCAGCCCACAGACTAGATGCGTCACGCACAGGCCATGCCCACCCTGGCTCCACAAAGGCAAAAAACATAGCAATACGTCATGATACGTCACGTGACATGATCAAGTTTGACACCCGTGCCTTACATTAAACATAGAGCTGGTGTCCATTGCTGTTGCTTCCTGTCTGAACTACCTCAATGGGATGACATCAATCTTCCAAGTCTATTGTAAAGTTAAATTAACAGAATCTTGCAAGTTGGAGAGTGTTTCTCCCCTCCTTTCCTTTTACTCTCTTTAAAACTATGGAGGGTCCTTTCTGAGATGCTTTCACTTCCCTTCTGCTGCATCTGAGGACTGAGATTCCTTTTGTATGGTAGTTGTCTAGGGCTCTTTCTCCTGTTGCCCCAAGATCATTCCATATACCAGTGACCAGTGTTAAGCAATGAGCCATGGTTTGCAAACCATAATGGTTGAATTCACACAACACATTATGCCAATCCCAACAAATCAGGATGCACTCAAGAAGAGGCAAGATAACTATCATTTGAGGATGCTTTCATCTGGATTTCTGCATTGCTCAGGTGGGAAGCTTCTTCCTAATTATGTTTTGATGACTTAGCATGAAATCTGTGCTACCCACATTCATGCATGATGCCTGGGTCCACACATTGGGCTATGTCATTCTGTCTCCTTCCCCCCCCCCAACCAGGTGTTCATCCTTCTAATGAGCTGAGGTTGCCGGGAGGGGGGAGAGTGCTGGAAGAGGAAGGAAAGATGGAGAAGTTTGTTAGAAACTAAACTCAAATGGTAGAAAATTTGGAGAGAGTTAGGAAATAGAACGCAGAGAAGGTTTTGATCTTCCCAAGACCATCTGGCAGTAAATAAAATATAATTTTGCTAATATAAAATATATCTCGGGGTTTAATGTACATCCTCCCTATGATGCATAGAAATGTTTAAAGATAAACCGATCTCTTTGCTATCAGCAATTCAACTTCTAACAGCAACCAAAAGTTTCCATAAATACTCAAAGCAGCCAGTGATATAACAGTCCAAATTATTGAAGTCAAGGAAAGGCAGGCTGCCACCTTAACAGATATAGCATCTTTCTTCATCTCCTCCTCCTCCTCCTCCTCCTCCCTCTCCCCCCTCCTCCTCCTTTCATTTTCTTGCCAAATGCAAATATTTAACCATTCAGATAACTTATTACTCTCCTGCTGTTCTGGTTGAATTAATTCCCCCAATATTAGCTGGCAATTCATTTTATCCCCCCCTCCCCATATCACAAGTCCAACTGAAGAAGATAAGTGGCTGATAAAAGATCTTTGAGAACAGTTACAAATGATTCACTTTCAAAAGAATAATAAAGCAGCTGCTTGGAAGAGTGCTGTAGACCAGCCATACATTACATGCAACTAATCTCCTTTTAAAACTTCAAGAAATTAGTCAATAAGCTTCAGAGTCGCCCTGCTGTTTGCCCAAACTTTGATGCCAAAACTTAATGCTGAAATGCAAATATTTAATTAGTTTTTAATGACAGGGTTTATTTTTACTAAATCTGGTCATCTGTCTCCATTATTTCCTTCATTTTTTATACTTAGCCACTAATTGTCACTCTCAGGATTGTGCTTCCCAACAGCACCTCTGCTCTCGTGGTTGTGTGTGCCTCTTTCAGAAAAAGAATGGCGATTGTCAACAGCTTTGCCTTTCTTGGCAAAAAAGGGCCGTGGAAAGAAAAGGATGCTGTCCATGCATCTGAACTGTGGCGCTGATAAAACATCACCGTTCACCTTGAAAGCTCTTCAGGTCTACTTTGCCTCTGAATTGTCCCTCCATAAGCTGAAGGCAGCTTTCTTCTCCTACTTCAGCTCCCTTCACTGAGAACAAACCAAGGGTCAGTAGTCAGCCACTCAAGTGAGAGAGAAAATAATTGCCCCTTTTGTGCAGAAAAAAATAAAGGGGTTGGCTTTTGTTCTTCAGAACGGTAGTCCTCTTAGAAAGGAGAGCTATCTCAAAGTCCTTCTAAATACATAGCTAGAATATCTTTCATTCTTTCTTTTTTCTTTTTGCATTGAATTCAGTGGCCTTCTGGGAGAAGAATGTTTAGATGATCACATGTGTTCCTGGAACAACAAAATGTGTTTCAAAATAAATAATATAATAAAATGATCACCTGAAATAATAAGGCTACTTATATCCTGAGTAGGATGAATACAGAATAACAGAGTTGGAAGGGACCTTGTAGATCATCTAGTCCAACCCCTTCCTCAAGCAGGAGACTCTATATCATTCCTGACAAGAGGCTGTCTAGTCTCTTCTTGAAAGCCTCCAATGATGAAGCACCCACAGCTTCCGAAGGCAAGCTTTCCATTGGTTATTGTTCTCATTGTCAGAAAATTTATCATTTCTAGGTTGAATTTCACCTTGATCAGTTTCCATCCATTGTTCCTGGTCTGGCCTTCGGGTGCTTTGGGAAATAGGCTGTCCCCCTCCTCTCTGTGACAGCCCCTTAAATATTAGAACTGCTATCATATCACCCCAATCCTTCTCTTTACTACCTATGCCCAGCTCTTGCAACCGTTCTTCATATGTTTTAGCCTCCAGGTCCCTAATCGTCTTTGTTGCTCTTCTCTGCATTCTTCCTAGAGTTTCAACATCTTTTTTTATAGTGTTGGATGTAGTGTTCTATGCCTTACTAAGGCTTTATAGAGTGGTACTTGTACTCCACGTGATCTTCACTCAATCCCTCTGTTAATGCAATTTAGGTTTCATTGGCTTTTTAAGCTGCTGCTGCACACTGCTGGCTCATATTTAGTTGATTGTCCACTAAGATTCCAAGATTCCTCTCACAGTTACTGCTATTAAGACAGGTTTCACTTAATCTGTATGTGTACTTTGGTTTTTCTTGCCTAAGTGTAAGATTTACTTTTCTGTGTTGAATTTCATTTTGTTAGATAGGCTGCAATGTTCAGGTCTGTCAAGATCCATCTTGATCTTGAGCCTATCATCTGGGGTGATGGCTATTCCTGCCAGTTTAGTGTCATTTGTAAATTTGATGAGTTCCCCTTCTATTCCTTCATCTAAGTCATTTATGAAGATATTGAAGAGTACTGGTTCTAAAACAGAACCTTGTGGTACCCCACTGCTTACTTCCCTCCATGTAGATGTAGTACCATTAAGGACTATTCACTGAGTACAGTTTGTCAGGCAGTTACAAATCCATCTGGTGGTGATGCTATCTATCCCACATTTTTCCAGCTTACCAAGAAGTAAGGTGTGGTCTACTTTTAAGGAAGAGGGATAGGTGGATGAATGGATAGATGGATGGATGGAATAAATGTCTTCTTTAATGTCCTAACATGCAACTTAATAACCATTTTGCTTAACAACAGAAATGTTGGGCTCAATTGTGGTTTTAAGCTGAGGACTGCCTATACAATAGATAATGTGCAAACATCACTGTTTAGAGAAAACAATTTAGAGGAACAGTTTAGAGAAACTAGTTTAGGGTGGCCAAACTATAGCCGAGGGCTGCTTGCAATATCCTAGAGACCAGGTTACAATTTCGAGCCAACCTGAGATCAATGCTGTTGAAAATGAACAACCAAATGACCCGTTTTCAGTGGCACCATTTATTTATCTGTTTTGCAAAAATTCCCCAAAATTCTTAAGGGAGTTATATAAGCAGTCTGTTGACTCATAAACTGCAATCCTCTGCTATGTCAGAGGATTTTAGATTGAAAATTATCCAGAGTCAAGGTTCTCTTCCCCTTTATATGTGGCACAATGCTGATCGTAGTAGTGACGCCTTATAATAAATCCATCTGCAGAGCCCTGTAGAGGTTAATGTTGAGCAATTCAACATCATTTATGCAAATCTCCTTTCTGGCAAAATTTAAACTTAGTTGGTATCTTAGTTTCATCAGATTGCAACATCAGCTCCAGAGGACCAAAATAAAACAAAATAAAATACTGTCATGACATCAGTGCTAGAATACGATTAAGGGACTTTGGAAAACAGATGCCATGTTGATTCACATTGGGCTGGTGGGATGCTATTGGCAAATCTATTTTATTATATGTTAAAAGCCTTTCTGCCAGTATCAACATCACAAGTTATCCATAGCTTGTACTGCATTGATTTTTGCGACCAGAAATTTTGGCATCAGAAAATAACACATTGCTTATGCATCTTGTATTACTTATTAAACAATTATTTACAATTGTAGGCCTGCTAAAAAAAAATAATTCACCCTAGACTGTTTTTGCCATATAGTACCACAAGTAACCAAGCCTAAATCAGCAAAAGTGTCTCCAGTTTTAGATTTTGCCACGAGTGTTTCCTCTCTCCATGTAATCACCCTAAAAAGAATGGGTAACCATTTTATGACTAGGAATTGCAGAGTTCTCCAACGTTTGTCCTTTTAGTTTACAAACATGGAGGATAGTAAAAAAAAAAAGAAGTCAAATTGGAGGCCACAACCATGGAGTTGAAGTCTTGCCTCTTTTTAAAGTATGCTTACACATGTAAAAGAGGGACAAAGCTTTGTTGCACAATTCTAGTTGCCATCATGACATTTTTGATCCATCTCATCCTCTTTATAGGTGTCTTGCTTCCAGGGGCTCCAATGCAGCAGGCATCAAACTTTGACATAAGTAGAACTATGAAGCTCTGATTATTCAATGGAAAATAGGTAAAAATTCAGAGAATTAGAAGAAGAGTGAATAACTGTAACAGAAGAAATAATTACAAGAATTGGAAAATGTAACAGGCCTTAGAATAAATCAAAAAGACAACTTGACTTACAAAGTTAATGTTACTATTATATACCAAATTCGCACAAAAGAATATATTATGGTTTCTTGAGCAGTAGATTTTCTGCTGCAATATTGCACCATGGTAGAAATAATAAAACATATATAAGGTAATCATCATCATCAACCCAGGCATAGGATTTTTCAGTGACATAACTTTGAAGGGTCACTAAATGAACTGTTGTAAATTGAGGACTACCTGTACAAGAATTGAAAAGAAAAGAATCAAGATTCAACCAATACTGAGCAGGATGGTGGGTAGGGGTTTTCCCAGAGCTGAAAGAATAAAAATGAAAGCTAAACCCTACTATGAACAATTGAAGGAACTGGGTATGCCCGGTCCAGTGAATAGAAAGACTAGGGGTGACAAGATAGCAGTATTTCAATATTTGAAGGGCTGTTACCAAGAAGAAGGGGTCAACCTATTTTCCAAAGCACCTGAAAGCAGAACAAGAAGCAATGGATGGAAACTAATCAAGGAGAGAACCACACTAGAACTAAGGAGAAATTCCATGACAATGAGAGTAATTAAGTAGTGGAAGGACCTACCTCCAGAACTTGTGGGTGCTCCAACACTGGAGGTTTTCAAGAAGAGTCTGGAGACACACTTGTCCAGAATGGGATAGGATCTCCTGCTCAACTAGGGGGTTGGACTAGAAGACCTCCAAGATCTCTTCCAAACCTATTAGTCTATGTTCTATGACCAATGCTGGTTCATACTACAAACCAAAGTCTTTGTTGAAGCAGAATTAGAAGCTTTGGGAGTTGTATAAGGAGTTGGAAAAATCTGAACAACTACAAATGCACAATAGACGTTTTCTCAATCTGTCAGTAGAAATAAAAAAGGACAGTCATGATTCACAAGGGAAAGATCTTTTTTAGGTAAGAAAATGCAGCAATTTGCAGAAACAACAACCAGAGTTAAATGAAAGTCAAAAATAATTGACTGAAAAAGTCATAAAAGTTATCTGACTTGACTGCAAGAATGAGAACGCTTGTCTTCAATAAGAAAGTGTTATCTCAAATTCTTTAGGACATAAGCAAAATACTGCAAACTATTTCAACATCAACATCACTTGGTGAAACACTCCAGCTAATATATTGTACCGATTACACTGTCATCAAAGAATGTGAACGTGAAATTAAGGAACAAAAGCAAGAGAAAAAAAAGCTAAGCCTAAAGGAAAAATTACCTTAGAACTGAAAATGGGAAAAAACCTGCATGTGGATCTAAGCAAATTTAAAACAAAAAAACCCTATTAAAGTAGGAAAATCAAAAAATGAACAACAGAAAGTGGACTAAAAAGTTATATAACTTTGGAAGTTTATGAAGATTCTCTGTCATCCAAGTCATGGTTGTCCCAAAGGTACTTTTTCAAGAGGCAACTGGACTTTCTGGGGGGGGGAGTTTAAGACATTTCGCTTGTCATTCAAAAAGCTTCTCTGAAGAAAATGCTTCTTTAAGACTTATGTCTATGGAGATTCTCAATCATCCAGTTCATGGTTGTCCCAAAGGTATTTTTTCAAAAGGCAACTTTGCTTTTCCTTGAAGAGGCTTCGCTTCTCATCCAAGAAGCTTCTTCAGTTTTGACTGAAGGTGGAGGATGGAAGGATTTATATTTCTTGCAGTCACCTGGTTGTTAGCGCTCATTCTGAGAGTCATTAAGGCCACTTGGAGGTTTATCTGTGCTCTTAGGGTCACCTGAATAGCACAAATGGGTGAGGAAACTTCTTGGAACTGCTGTGTTGTAGACAGAAGATAAGTGGCATCGTATCCCTCGCTCTCTATTGAGAGAGGGGTTAAAAGTCTGACATTGCAAAATACAACAATATTAAAACCCAAACCAAGAAGAATAAGTTTCTGACTCTCCATTTCCAACCCAACAATTTATATAATCCTTGGACTTGGAATATTGGCTCCAATATTGTCAACAAGGGGAAAAATGAAAATTGGCAGTGAATTTATTTCTGGGAGGAGTGTAGGATTTCTCCACAAGATGTAATAAGAGGACAGAATTAATTTAGATTGCAGATAATTAATTAAAAGGAAAAACAATGGAAAAGTATATGAAACGAGGAAAAAGGAATGATTCCAGACTAGTGTAAGAAAAATCAGGAATTGAAATACTTCTGGGAGTGATAGGTAACATAAATTTTTGCCTTAATATCAAACTAGAACAAATTAAGATTAAGATTAGATGACAACTGGAAGATCCATTTTAATAATGAAAAATATATCTATAACTGAAAACTACAGGCCAACGGCTTGCTTGTTTACCAGGTTAAAAATGCTTTTCACAATAATCAACAATTTTGGTGCATGGAAAAAAAGTTATTTTATTCAACCGAGGAAAAAGCGAAACTGCAAACATTAATTTGAGCCAAAGATCAGTTATTTGTTGATAAAGCAATCCTAAAAAAAAATCAAAACAAAGAAAAGTTAATTTATCTATGGCTTGGATTGGCCAAAAGAAAATATTTGGCTCCCTTCTGTGTGGCTAAATCATGAAAAACATGGACATTTTTGGTACCAGTCAAAACATCTAAAGTTTTGTGGAAGTCTTGCAAGAGCCTGGAAGACAAAGTTAATGCTTAATGGTGATAAATTAGATGAACTCAAAATAAAAAGGAGGTTCTTTCAAGGTGATTCATTATCACCTTTATTATTCAATCTGGCAATTTTCCCATTGACATAGATGCTAAATAAGACAAAATATGGTTACCAATTTTCAAAGAAAGAAAGAAAAAGATCAGCTGTCTTTTTCTTATGCATCACCTAAAATTATATGCCAAATCAAAAGCTGATCTAGAATCATTACTAAATACTGTATTGTTCGGATATCTAACAATGATAGTTCAATGCAATGTGGACTTGATAAATGTGTAATCATTGGAGTAAAGATAGGAAAGACCACTAACTCATAAATGAAGCTATTATCAAAGGTCTAGTATCTAAACAAGTTTATAAATATTTGGGAATCTTGGAAACATCCGATATTTTACACAACCAGCAAGCTTATAAGAAATGATTAAGGAAAATCCTAAAATCGACCATAATGGTGGCAGTTAATCAGTATCATCAGGCCGACAAGCCTTTCCTGACTGAGGGGTTTTTAAAGGGTTTTTAAAGTTTTAGAGTAATTTGGTACACTGTTTTAAAT
>JANHFL010007657.1:320216-333483 GCA_032468155.1 Oxyrhabdium leporinum
AATAATAATAATAATAATAATAATAATAATAATAATAATAATAATAATAATAATAATAATAATAATAATAATAATCAATTCATTGCCAATACCAATGATTCAATATATTGCAGGAAGTGTTAACTGGACTCAGCTGTCCTTGATAATCCTGACCAGCAAGGAAGAAAATTGATGACTATGAAATAATGGCTTATATCCTCATAATGATGTCAACACATTAAATTTTCAAACAAAGACTGATGAGTAAAAAGAAATTGTAGAAGAGTTAAATAAGGGTTTAAAACAAGTAAAAAATGTTACTGAAAGTATAAAGTTGGAACAATGTTATAATGACATTTATATAAAAAGTACAGATTGACAATCAGTACAAATAACTTGAAACAAAATCACAAATAAAGTCAATAGAAATAATAGAGCAAAATATGTGTATATGTATATTATGTGTGTGTGTGTGCACGTATACATATGTATATGTGTACACACACACACACACACACACAAATATATATATATATATATATTCAGACTGAAAAACACCTGGAACATATTATACAAGACATCACTGTATTGAAAAGAACCATATTTGGCTTACTGATGTAGCCATTTCAAGAGTTAGTACCGTAATGTTGAAGGCAAATAAATGAAAAATATTACAAAGTATTGAGATTTGCAAATAGAGTTTGTAATAATTTGGAGGACGTTGATTATGATACTAATTGTTATAGGGACACTAGATGCAATACTACAAAGAATGAGAAAAATGTCCCAAAAAGTCCAATTACGAAGAATTGTTTGACACTTTACACTCAATTTCCAAGTATTTGGCTAAGCTAAAATCTTGAAGAAAATCAGCCAACATCAGCTTTGGCACATTAGTGGAACTAGAATTATTCTTATTTAGATATGAATTCAGTCTCCAGAAAGTTTTTGGGAATATGAACGTGACATCAAATCTGAAATGTTGCACAGCCTTAATAATAATAGCAGTAATCGTAGCCTAGAGATAAGAGTACAATGAAGGATGAACATTTCCTAAGCTAATATTGAGATAAACAAAATTTATTTATTTCTGGCCAATTACTGGAGGGGGGAAAGGCTTACTCTGAAGGAAATTAGTTTTTCTTTCCCATTAAATTCTATCTAAACAGCAAAAGAAAACAAAAAACAAAAACTCAACAACCCTTTGTCATTACTTTGCAAATTATTTTTTAACACGAAGTAGTCCATCATCAGCAGATACTGTCAGTGCTTGATGCTTGAGTCATTATACTTATGTGACTTAATTTTTAATGATGCAGAACTTATGCTTTGTACACAAGTCATCTTCTTTGCAATTGAGAAACTAAGATCTGGCTGTGGCCAAACTATAATTGAAATGGAAGATGACCAACTTGTATATTCCCAGGACTTCTCTATTAGTTCTGGGACCAACATAATCTGATCCCATGAATGAAAAGTGAAGCTAGGAGACAAGCAGAAAGCTTCATATTGGAGTTAAGATACTTCACACGTCTGGCTCTTCAGATATTCCTGAACTATATTTTTCCACATATGTCACCATCAATTATACAAGACCATGTTGCTTGGAATGCTATTTCACTAGACAGATGGATGAATTGTTCAAGCTCCTGCTTCTACTAAGGTCCATTTCTATCATGGGAAGGATAACCTTAGGCTGAGGACCACTATATTTGGAGCGACTTGAAACATGGACAAGAATAGTCAACAATGTTTAGAATTCAGTACTATCTGTAATATTCCCTCCCCTTCTCACTGTCAAAACCAGCCTTGACACTACACTACAAAATTAAACCATTGTGTCACAGCCTGTTGGTGTTACAATGTTGGGAATACAGAGAGGAACATGTAGGTTGATTAACTCTGATTTTACTGGGTTTTTTTTCCCCCAAAATCATCACCAATGTATATCAGCACATTTATGAAACCAGAACTTTCTCAATTTAAATAAAGTTGTAATTGTAGTTATTGGGAAGGGAAAATTTTCTCTGTCCTTTCAAAGCCAAGTTTTGTGAATTATCCTTATAATTTGGGCTTTCAGGCATGAGTTTGCTGCCTTAGTATAAATCTCTTATCATCTTAAAAGAAGAATGTCTCTGCTGGCATGAGGTGGTCAGGATTTTTGCACTGACAAAAATATAGTTTTCAGAGTGTAGACAACCCCAAAGTTTTCAAGAAATAACCCAGGTCAGAGCTTGTAAACTACAGTTCTTCTAAAGAGGTTTGGACAGTTTTCCGGACCATTTTCCAAAAGGCCTGATATTTCCATTCAGCTATCCCGAGAAACAGACTTTTCTGTTTCAAAGATTCTGAAAACTTTGGGTCATCTTCCCTGATCCAAATATTACAACAGAACTTGTAAAGGAAGAACTTAAAAAGAACTCAGTTTTTTAAAGCTTTATTCATAGAGGTATATCTAAAGTACAAAAACCAGTTTTTAATAAAACTACTAGCTTCCAATTTCCTGAAGTTCATCATTTTCATCAACAACAAATTAATCACAACCAAGCAATACATATATTCTTAGAAGTTACCAGTAGTTAATACTACTCAATAATAGTATGTATGTGTGTTTGTTTGTTTATGCATATATGTATCAACTACTCCTAGCAAGAAACAGCTAAAACAATGATCTTTTTACTGATGAAATGTGATTATAGATATTGGACACTGACCAAAACCAAGAGAAAAAAGACATCTGCTTTTCAAATAGGGAGTTTGAAATGTTCAACCAGAACCCTATGAATGTCTAGGACCTTAAATCACACCTGAATCAAGTAAGCTTGGCTGATTCCATGAGACAGTGACAAGCAAACAAAAACTCAGTATTTCAGATATGTGTAGTCAGTGGATCATGCACTAAAAAAAGGATTAAATTTGGCAAAGCTGAGAGAAGTAGAAGAAGGAAAAGATAAAGAATAAATTGGATGGCCAATGTAAGAATAATATTGGAGAAAAAATTTGTAAGAGCAGAAACCAGTTGTTTCATCAAACAACCACTTCTGTTTTCATGGGTGAAAAGCCCAAAGCAAAATCTCCACGAAGGCACAGGAATAAGCGGGAAAAAGGATTATCAAAATGAAACTTAGACTAATTTAAGAGGAATCTCTAACTCATGTTGAGAGGGGGAAATCACCTATTAAGGTAACTACATCCTAGTAAGAAGATTCTTATGTAGGTATGTCATATTATATCACCTGTCTGGGAAGCTTTTGTGAGTCCAAACAGGGAGATCTGACAGATAGGATTGGGAACATTACTGGAATATCCTTAGAAGAACTGGAAGTTATTCCTGAAGACAAAAGGAAATTACTTCTATCTGGGTCATGTATAGGTAGTCCTCAATTTATGACTACAATTGAGCCCAATATTTATGTTGCTGAGACATCTGTTAAGTGAATTTTGTCCCATTTTATGACCTTTCTTGCCACAGTTGTTAAGTGAATCACTGCAGTTATTAAGTTAGTGACACAGCTGTTAAATGAATCTTGCTTCCCCATTGACTTTGCTTGTCAGAAGGTCACAATAGGGGATCATGTGATCCAGGATACTGCAACCGTCATAAATATGAATTTTGATCAGGTGACCTTGGGGATGCTGCAACTGTCATAAATGTGAAAAAAGGTCATAAGTCACTTTTTTAGGTGCCACTGTAGCAAGAACAAGAGCACTTAAGACTTATATATTGCTTCATAGTGCTTTACAGCCCTCTCTAAGAGGTTTACAGAGTCAGCCTATTGCCCCCAACAATCTGGGTCCTCATTTTACCAGCCTTGGAAAGATGGAAGGCTGAGTCAACCTTGAGCCGGTCAGAATCGAACTCCTGGCAATGAGCTGAGTTAGCCTGTAATACTGCATTCTAACCACTGCACTACCATTGTAACTTTGAACAGTCACTAAACAAACTGATGTAATGTAGGTTCTGGTTTCAGTTTAGCTCAGTTTAGTTTTTGAAATCTTAATCTATGTAGTTTTAATGCTTTAATATTTCAATTATTTTTTAGGCCTTTTAAAATAATTTTTATCAGGGAGGTCTTAATAAGACTGTTTGAATTGGTAAAACACCAGTTCCATGTTACTCTTTCTCTTATTACTCACTATTATAGATTGATGGGATAACCTTTTTTTCCAAGAACCATTTCTGACCATCTACGTTTATATAGACTTTTTAATATATGGGAGGTTTGTATATATCTTCCCCTAATTTATGTAGCAATTAATTTAAATTGTATCTTAATAGTTTTTTAGATGCCAATTTTTTTGCTTTCCTTCTTTGACCAGACCTTTCTAAAGTGTAGATCCTTACTCTGGGTTTTGTTTTTAATGCATGTGTGACTATCTATACATCATTTTCAGTACTATTTCCTCTTTTCAATTTGATTTTGTTGGAAAGCAAAGAAGTTGGAGAAAGCTTTTGAAGGTGGGGAAAAAAATCTACAATCTGTTCCTTCTTTTAATCGTTGTTTGTCCCAGGTGTTGTATGGAACCCTTGGCAGAGTTAGCTTTTCTATTTTTCCTCCACTCTTCCCTTTATTTCAATCCCAATAATAAAATGTTTACTTTATGAAAGCTTCTGATATATAACATTTAATATTCTGCTGAAACTTATGAGGCAATGCATTATTTCTCTGAAGGCCCCTGACAGCCAAAGAAAAACAGCAATCCTTTTGTGACAACAACCAGACTGCTATCAATTTTGGTCCCTTCGGCATTTATATTAAGTAACTGAAGCAATATTAGGTCACTGACCCTATATCTTTCCTTGCCTTTATTGAGTTGCCTTTACTGGGTCTTTCCAATCCTTTAAATGAATCTATCAACAGAAATGAAAAGGAAAGTCTTCCTCTTTTTTTCCTTGAATGCTCTTATAAAAAATGCTTGTATCTAAGTAAAGAAAACCCTTGGATTTAGCAGATACCGCTTTATAGCTAGAAGGCATGAAGCCGTCACATTCCGATTGGTCTATATATATATACTTAATAAAAGATGCCGGTGTATCTAGCAGCTCCTTTAAAAGCAAAGCATGGACCTATTTTTTGCTCTGAAATGATACTCTGACAAGAGTAAAGGAGAATAAATGACAGCCGCCATACCTTCTAGATAGGGCTACATGGACGTCTACCCGGAATGATACAGAATGCATTTCTCTGATTCTGATGGGCCAAGGCAGGCAGAATCATAACAAGTGCAGGTAGTCCTCAACTTACAAACATTCATTTAACGACCATTCAAAGTTACAACGGCACTGCAAAAAGTGACCGTTTTTCACCTTTACAACCATTGCAGCATTCCCCAGGGTCACGTGACCATAATTCAGACCCCTTGGCAAATGGCATCTACTTACGATGGTTGAAGTGTCTTGAGGTCACGTGATCACTTTTTGCGACCTTCTGACAAGCAAAGTCAATGGGGAAGCCAGGTTCACTTAACAGCCAGGTTGCTAACTTAACAACTGCTATGGTTCATTTAATTGGGCCAAGAAAGGTCATAAATGGGACAAAATTCACTGGACGTCTATCTTACTTAACAATGGAAATTTTGAGTTCAGTTGTGGTTGTAAGTCGAGGACTACATGTAATGTGACAGGCGCTGCGCTGGTTGTTTCAATGTACTATTCAATGTGTTGATCGTCACCTATAAAACCCTATCTAGCTTAGCACCTCAATATTTTCAAGATTTCCCACTTTACATAGACGTGAGCTATCGAGCATATGCTTCCTGTCCTGCACTGTTGGAAAGAGTGCCCCCCCCCATGTAAGATTCAAGGAAAAGGAACTAGAAAGCAACGTTTCTTATTAATTATCTTGTACTTTGGGGGCTCATCCCATTTTATTCCTATAATGCCAAGACTGTAAGGAGGTTGTGTTGACAAACAGTGACTGCCCCACAGTAACTCAATCTATTTCCATCCTAGGATGCAGGCTTAGACTTATCTCAGGCCAGGATCTTAACCACTCTAGCCCATGCTCACCATATGGCACCTGGATTTCTCATGCACCCTTTCAAAATCTGAAAAATGATTGGAACTGATGAGTGGGAAGGAGGAAAAAAAACCTCCAAACTTTATGATAATGACTTTTGGTGCTAAGCAGGCTGTTTTCTGATTATTTCCAAAGGCAATGAACAGGTTCAAAGTCTTACATTACTGAACTTTAATTAGGAATGCAGCTTGCATATACTTTAAATGTTAATCACTGTTCAGGCAGCTAGGGAATTTTGATGGGTCACAACCTGCCTGTGGTAGGAAGAGTTTGTAGTTTTCAACTGGTACTTTGTGACCACAGCAAAACAGAATAGTATGTGCAATGGATTCAATCAGGAAGGAAGGGAGGGAGGGTTAAGATAAGAGATTTTTAGATCATAAGTATTAGTTTTTAATAGAAAATAAACTTCCAAAAATAAGGTTGTAGATCAAAGCTGAGCGTATTCATATTCAACACCAGGCTATTCCCAATTGCTGTTTCCAAATATATATTCTCTTGTTTAATAATATCTATGTTTTTCATGATCTACTGGAAGCACCATAAAGAAAACAAAGAAACCTACCTTTGATTATAACAAACATTTAATAAGTTGTTCCACTAGTGATTTGGTAATGGAGCTTGGCTATGATCAGAAGGAAAAATAAAATGTAAGATCTAAAAAGTCATGTGAAATTTCTTATTTTTCTGACAGTAAAATATTAAAATGGAATGATGATGCTGGACAAGTAATTTTTTTTTGTTTTCACAGAAGCAGGAATTCAGATAAGAGAAAAAAATAGGAGTGAAAACTATGTCTTAGGATAAATGCACAACACACACACACACCTTTTATAATTACCTCTGCCATATGCTAAATAAAATATTTCAAAAACATCAAGGTAGTTGAGAGAATGAACAAATTTCCAAAAACTTTCACAGCTGAGTGTGAACTTGCCTTTAGGTACTCAATTAATCACAAATGGAAATGAGTTGACTTTTTAAAAAAACAACAAAAACTAAACCATCCCACACCTAGGGACCAAAATATAGGTAGTCCTCGACTTTCAATCATAATTGAGCCCAAAATTTATGTTGCTAAGTGAGATATTTGTTAAATGAGCTTTGCATTTCTGACCTTGCTTGACACAGTTGTTAAGTGAATCACTGCAACTGTTAAATTAATAATATGGTTGTTAAATGAATCTGGCCTCCCCATTGACTTTACTTGTCAGAAGGTCGCAAAAGGTGATCACCTGACCTCGGGACACTGCAACCGTCAAAACATGAGTCAGTTGCCAAGCATCCAAATTCTGATCATTTGACCTTGGGGATGCTGCAGTTGTCGTAAGGGTGAAAAATGGACATAAGTCACTTTTTTCAGTCCCGTTGTAACTTCGACCTGTCACTGAATGAACTGCTGTAAGTCAAGGACTACTGAACTCTTCAGTGCAAAATATATCAGTATTAATTATGCCCAGATAGATAGGAAGAATAAGGCTAAAAAGGATATGATGATTTCTCCCTGAGTTTGTGGTTCAGTTTTCATATAAGGAATACTCAGTTCTCATCTTCACTCACTTCACTCCTAAATGTGGACGCGAATAATTCTTTTTTCAGCAGGCATTGTAATTAAAGCGTGGCCAAAAAAATTATGGGGTGTGACAAAAATTAATTTGCTAATTAATTAGCTATTAAATGCTAATTAATTGAAAAATTAACAACAATTAGAAGCGAACAATGCATAATCCTTCTAACACCCTAAGGTTTCCCCCAGGGCTGGTATAACCTTACTGAAAAAACCCTATTCGACATCTTCCATTGCCAGTAGTTTTCGTGGAAGTGTGAACCAGTTGATGTGTTTGAATTTGCAGGAGATTTACAGTATCTGTGTTAGACCTTTGAGATGGATTCTTAACAATATTGTCACACCGTGGATTTCGTAGTCAAGAAGGTGAATCTGATAATTTTTTAAAAAATGAATGGAATGGATTTTCTATGGGACCCTAACGTGGCTTTCCACAGAGTATAGCAAAAATCGCAATAGCAGTAGCATTTATTCTATTTTTCTGTGTATAAGATGCTACTTTTTCTTAAAAATATGTACTTGAAAATTGAGGTGTGTCTTATACACAGGAGGCCGAAGAAAAGGCTGCACATGCCAGATGAGCCTCTATCTTATATGCAGCTCTATCATTCCTCTCTATTGTAGTTGTTTCCTGTATCACATTGCCACTCTAGGTTTCATCTCTATTGTTCCTGTGATGCATTTCCTGTTTTTGTTCCTGTTCTCTCACTAACAAGATGGCTTCTGAACAGGGATGGCTTATAGTGTGCTTACTGCAAGAAACTACATGAAACATGGGGGCATCTTATACACGGAAAAACACGGTATATACCGTTCCACAGTGCGTTTCCAGCCCTCTCTAAGCAGTTTACAGAATCAGCATAATGCCCACAACCATCTGGGTCCTCATTTTGCCAAACTCAGAAGGATGGAACTTGACTGAGTCGACCTTGAGCCGGTCAGGATCGAACTGCCAAACTGCAGTCAGCAGAAGTCGCCTGCAATACTGCATTATAACCACTGCACTGCCACAGCTCAAACTTTTTTTCTTTTTCTTTTGGAAGCTTCAATCTCATTGTTGCACTTGCCATCTCGACTTGTGGACAAGCCTGTGAATATGTGAAAAAAAAAATCACATGGCTTAAACAAAGAGTGAGCTCTCCATCCCGATTCTTAAACTTGTACCGCTGAGATCACATCTATGCAGATACTTTGCAGCAGAGAGAGCTTCAGTCCACTTAGTTATAAGGTGACACTTTGCAAAAAACAAAAACAAAAAACATTTCCATGGTTCTTATGGCAGCCTACCCTACTCAAAGATTATGTGAAGGACAAACACTCAAAGAAATACAGTTACACAAAAAACTCTAAAGATAGGCACAATTTCCTTAGAGTGGCTAATCATGCTTTCAAAAATTACTGTACCTGGTGACTTAATCACATGAATCGTAGCAAAATGTTAAAGAAGAAGTTCAATTGCACCAAATTATATGGGAGGCTCTTTCAAAATGGATTAGTTCCATTAAAAGGAGAAGCTATTTCCTTTTCAAAGTATCTCCATTTTCCGGGAATCATCAAGGACTGAAACTACTACAGGTTAAATCAGAAATGTAAACTGAAAACCAATCTCTGATCCTTCCTAAAATTATTTCAAGGTTCCTGCACTATTTTGCTATGGACCTGTTTTGTTTTAGCCACCCTCCACAAGGGTTATTATATTATAATAGGGCTGTGAAACTTTCAGCCTGCGGGCCAGATGTGTCATGTGCTGGCCACACCCACGCCCAGTTTAGCGAAGGGGAATATGTCACATGACGACACCATGATGACGCGAGTTTGACACCCCTGTATTAGAAGCTCATAAGAAGCTGCCGTAAAGGGATTCAGACCACTGAGCCTTCTCAACTAATATTGTTGATGTTAATTGTCAACATTTCTCCAGGATTAGTAGCAAGAGTTTTACCAGTCTTCCCTGGACATGACAATAGTTGAACCTTGGACCCGCTCCCTACTCAGGTAGTCTTCGACTTATGACCCCAATTGAGCCCCAAATTTCTGCCATAAGCAAGACAGTTGTTAAGTGAGATTTGCCCCATTTTACGACCTTTCTTGCCTCAGCTGTTAAGTGAATCACCACAGTTGTTAAGTTAATAACACGGTTGTTAAGTGAATCTGGCTTCCCCCATTGACTTTGCCTGTCAGAAGGTTGCAAAAGGTGATTGCATGATCCAGGACACTGCAACCATCATAAGTACATGCCAGTTGCCAAGCATCCAAATTTTGATCCTGTGACCATGGGGATGCTGCAACGGTTTTAAGCGTGAAAAACGGTCGTAAGTCACATTTCTCAATGCCATTGTAACTTTGAAAGGTCGCCAAATGAATTTTAAGTTAAGGACTACCTGTATCTTAAGGTCCCTGCACCATTTTGCTAGGGATGTGTTTCATTTTAGCCATTCTGCACGCTCTCCACAAGAGTTATTATGTCATAAGCACATAGGAAACTGCTGTAAAGGAATTCAGACTACTGAGCCAACACGACTGACAATGTTGACATTTCTATGACCTGGATGACTGAGAATCCCCATAGACATTTACTGTCAACATTTCACCAGGATTAGAAGCAAGATTTTACCAATCTTCCCTGGATATGACAAGACTTGAACCGGGCACCACCTCTCTGCCTGTATCTGTAATCCAATTCATTCTTTCTCTCTACCGAGCCCTCCCTTGATTCTGCTGTCTTATTCCAAAGATTGGTTAGAAACCGTGAAAACGCTTTCTTCCTGATGCTGCATCATATTTACCAAACAAAAACTTTATAAAAGTCATGTTTACAGAGATTGCTAAACCCAGAGCATTAGCATCTATTTATCTACAGTAGAAGAGTGAAATATGACTTCGACTTTAACGTAGCAAAGAAAGCTATTTCCGGATTATATTTATATATGTTTTTTTCAAGTTTAGGAAATTTCATGCTGTATTTCATAGGTTTTTTTACAAGCATGGACTTTGCATTTCATCCAAACAAAGAGGAAAAAAAATATTTATCAAGTCAGAGGTGGATGGCTTATTAAAAGAAAAAAAGGTTCCGAAAACAAAATTAGACTTCAAGAGAGTTGGTTGTAAATTGTATAGATCTAAATAGCCAGGCCCAGCTGACCTTAAAAATGGTCAGTGATGATGATGATGTATTCATTCTATATATTTTTGCTTCACTCTATGCTTCACTCTTTGATTTTACAGTCTTCTGCTACCCCGTCCCTTCCAGATGTTAAAAACAACTTTCTGTGGAAAAATGGAGAAAAATCCCATTCCAAGAGGTTCAAATATGGAAGCATTAGCCCTAAACGACAGCAAATATGTTTAGTTCGGTGTGCCTTAAACCAAAGAGGATCCAAGCTGGAAAGGTAGATCAATATATCTTTATTTATGCATAAACAGGGAGACAAGTGAGAGACTGATTAGAAAGATTGGGAATCACTTTATATACAGTTCAAAGATATTGGGTTTGGAATGTGTTCTTTCATTTGTTAGTATTTAGTCATCTGTGATCTAGTAAGCATGCTCAGTAGCCCTATATGTACAGGTAGTCCTCAACTTATGACCACAATTGAGCCCAAAATTTATATTGCTAAGTGAGACATTTGTTAAGTGAATGTTGCACCAACCTTTTTTTTCCCCACAATTGTTAAGTGAATCACTGTAGTTGTTAAGCTAGTAACATAAGTTGTTAACTGAATCTGGCTTCCCCATTGACTTTGCTTGTCAGAAGGTCACAAAACATGATCACCCCGGGCCACTGCAACCTTCATAAATATGAGTTGGTTGCCAAGCGTTTGAATTTTGAACATGTGACCGTAGGGATGCTACAATAGTCGTAAGTGTGAAAAACGGTCATAAGTCGCTTTTTTCAATGCCATTGTAAACTTTGAATGGTCACTAAATGAACTGTTGTAAATCAAGGACTACCTGTACTACCGTGTTTCCCCAAAAATAAGACCCTGTCTTATATTTTTTTCCACCAAAAAAGGCAACAGGTCTTATTTGGGGGGGGGGGGATGTCATCCACTCATTCACCTCACTTATGTGCGTCGTCCCTGGCTTCTTTTTTGCTGTCACAGGCCTTCAGGAACTTCTTCTGTGACCTGCAAGGCCAGCAAGGCTTTCCTGAAGGCCTCTGCAGCCGAAAGCAGAGCTCCAGATCGATCCGGAAGGCCTGCAGAGGGTAGGTAGGGTAGGTCGTATTTAAGGAGAAACACAGTATGTAACATTTTTTATTATCCCCTAATATTCTTAGCATGATCTTGTTAATGCCCAGTTGCATATTCCGGACGTGTGTTTGCCACATTATAATAAATTTTCAGGCTATTAAGCTTCAGACCTTTGGGCAATTCTTGTCTCTAGCCAGTCTGAGTTGTTTCTTATCAGAATTTCACATTTGTGCTTGTTACTTCAAAGAACTGGAAACATTAATCAAAGACATTCCTAGTTACTGAAGATAGTTATTCAAAGAGGACCTTCTCTCCTGCTCCTATCAGAAGAGTTAAAGGAACATTTAAACCTAAATCTGCCAGTTTAGATAGAGGGCTGAGACCATCAAAGACCAGGAGGGTCCAACTATGTGGAACCAATCAGGAGCAGGAAAATTCTTCTTTCGGATCAATAGAACAGCTTCTGTCTATCTCTATCTTCTGCACTTGCCTCTCATGGGAGAAATGAGCATCTTTTCTTGAGCAGAAAAGCTGGATTGGAAATCTAGTAGTAGTAGAAGAATTAAAGGAAGCTGCCATATTTCTCAAACTTGGCGGCTTGAAGAGGGTTGGACTTCAACTCCCAGAATTCCCTAGCCAGCAACATGGCAGCTTCCATTAATTCTTCTACTGTGCTGGCTGGGGAATTCTGGGAGTTGAAGTCCAACCCTCTTCAAGCCGCCAAAGTTGAGAAACACTGAAGCTAGATGCAAAATTAAAATGTTGACGTGAATGTTGAATGTATTCTGAAAACAAAATTGTGGTGCTGTTGCTAATCTTTTGTTTTTTACTTTTTTATTATTATTCTTATTATTAATTTGTTTTGAGCTGATGAAACAGTCATCTGAGAAACCTTTTCAAATTATTCAATTCTCCTTTTTGTTTTCCTTTTGCCATTTATCAAGCACTCCCATTAATTTGGTAACCCTGATATACAGAATGAAAGCCATGAAATTCTTTATTGAATCAGCTTACTCTTTTTGAAAGGATTAACTTCAGCAAATCCTCCTTCCTCATTATGTTAAACGTTCATTGAAGCAAAGTATCCCCTTGAAGGTTTTCAGAATTATTCAGTATGCAACTATTTTAATGAAATTGAAGCTATTATACACTAAACATATACGTATGAACAAAGTCTTAAAGATTAGCAACTGACTTTACAAAAAATATAATAAGGATAAATTAATGCACATGTGAAATGTTGTGAAACTTCTGTATTCTGCTTTTTCAACCCACAAGCCACCATTTCAACGTTCTAAGAAATCTACTGACAAATATATATGTGTACATCAGGCCAAACATAGGGCATTCGTTTCGATTGTTGGTGCATATCTGTTGGTAGGAATCTGCACAATTTTTCAATTTTTTTCTTTAAAAAAATATTGGAAAAAAAGATGATGATAGATAGATAGATAGATAGATAGATAGATAGATAGATAGATAGATAGATAGATAGATAGATAGATAGA
>JANHFL010007659.1:3648-14738 GCA_032468155.1 Oxyrhabdium leporinum
TAGATAGATAGATAGATAGATAGATAGATAGATAGATAGATAGATAGATAGATAGATAGATAGATAGATAGATATAAGATAAGATGATAGATAAGAGAGAGAGAGAGAGAGAGAGTGCTGCTAGTCTCAATCACCACCCATAGTGTTCATAATCTATAAATAGGATTTTCCTGGAGATTACAGATCATTCTTTTCTCCTGCTACTTTGTGAATATGAATAATTCGTATTGTAAATACTGATTGTGTCTACCATTGCATTATAAGCAACCCCTGCCCCCCAAAAAGTCACTTGTCTGCATTTTGATAGAAGGTGGGGAGGTCTTCCCTTTTGATATGCTTGAATCAGGAATTTTGTGGGGACAGGAGTAGGTGGATGGGTACGGCAATCTGATTTTAAAGTAAGGGAAGCACTAATACTTTCAGGCAGCATGTGATCATCAGTTAGAAATTTTAATTGCTTATAATTCTCTGTGCAGAAGAAGGTTTCTACATTAGCAGCTGCACAAAATGCCAAAGTCAGCAAGCTTCTGTTTTATCATTGCTGCATCTCCCTTCTAGGAATAGCCTTGAAAATCCGTATGTACCTCTTAAGAAGGTTTAGAATGGTACAAAAATCTGTCTCTTGAAATCATCATAAATGTATCCAGCCTATTAAACGCAGCTTCTCAATAAAACAAGGCTAGGTTGTTCGATTGTTCATTTAGCAAGGCTGGCTTGTTCAATTGAATTGGCTCAAAGAAATGGAAGAAAATATGAAATGCAATTAAAGGGCAAAAGTGCCTGCTCTCTTGGGACCACTATATCAAACTAGTATTGGTGTTTCAGTTTTTTTCCTGGAATAATCTTTGGAGAAAGTGCCTCTCCGAACACTGATCACAGACACAGATGTTCCAAGGAACTACAGCATATTGCAATCCAAGCCAATTTGATTTGAAAGAAATTAATTACACTAACAATCATAATGCCTTGGGGAGCCATTATCTTTCAGTGATGGAGGGCATGCTTGGTAAGTAAGCTAGCTAGTCCTGGGTATATCAACACTAGATGGATCTTAGCTGGAGTTGGGAAAGATATTTGTCAGGGTTTGAAGAACTTTCACTCCATACAGCTAATATTTTATATACTAGTAATCAGATGTGCAATGGACCAGTGATAGATAATCTTTTCCATTTGGTATTTGGAATGCACAGTGCAGATATTTCTCCAATAAAAGAGCTACTAATGAGAACTTTTAATAAACAAGTGTTATGGAAAAAATACCTACTTAACGAAAAATAATAATACTCCATCCTATCTGGGTCTAATCTTTGCTTCTTTTCTGGAGCAAGTGGATTCCTTTTCAAATTAAACATCCATTTGCAGCCAGCTGCCATTTTTCATCTTCCGAGTTGGTTACACGGATTCCCAAAGCGTATTTGTAAAGATTCAGGTGCTTCATTTGTGGCACAGCAGCTCCTGATTTAGCTACTTTTAATTAAAATGCATACACAAACACTTACGTGGTGTGGGAAGCATGACAGCTGCCTAGGGAAGTCTGTGGATACATTGGCACCCAGAGGCACAGCTTTGCCTACCCGAGTTTTAAAAAATATATCATAACAAAGTTGAATCTTCATTTGAATTAGATATCCTTGTTTATTTCTTCAAAACAATGTTGGGGGGGGGAGCTGTGCTATTATGCCTAGCTCTTTTAGAATGGCACACCTTCTTTAGAGTCTATTTTTACAAAATTGTCAAAAAAAAAACCCGGAAAAGAGAGTACAACATAATCACTACACAACTCAGATAAGAGTTTGCTTTAATTTGTTATTTTCAGGCATTTTCCTGTGTAGACTGCAGGCTGCTATACTCTGTAGAAGAATAATCATAAATACATAAATTGCTTTTTCTGCTTAGGAGTCATGGTGACACAGTGGTTAAATGCAGTATTGTGGGCTAACCTTGCCCACAGGCAGCAGTTCAATCCTGATCAGCTCAAGGTTGACTTAGTCCTCCATCCTTCCGAGGTTGGTAAAATGAGGAGCCAGGTTGTCCTCAGAGAGTGTTGTAAAGAGCAGTATATAAGACTAAGTGTTATTGCTATTGCTAAGTGCAGCTGTGCAGAGCTTTAAAAGGGCATTTTCTTTTGATGAACATTTAAACAAGGTGGCCTCTTGGTTAAAAGAACACTGAGCAGAGAAGTGGCTGTCTACTTCTAAGTAGTGTAGAGTGTCAACTGTGCTCCGTTTGAAAAGTATTTGCATTATACAAGACAACCAGTTGAGGGCAGCTGCATTGCCTTAAAGGTGCCCAACACCTGGTCTTGACAATTGATAACTACTTTGCACACAGAAGTATTTAGATGATTTCCTTTGAAACATTGATCAGGGATATTGCAAAGGACCCTTCCCAGATCTACTCAGAGACTGGTAAGCTATGCAAGTGTTGCTTCAGTTGGCATTATCTAATTGTCATGTTTCTGCAAGGAAAGTGTCAAATCAAAATGTTGAACTCCAACTACTTCATAATTCATGAAATATATATGAATGTTTTCTGTTTTTAATCTTGTTCTGTCTGATATCTCTTGTACGTACGTACGTACGTACGTACGTACGTATGTATGTATTTATTTATTTATTTTCACTCTTTTCATCCCATCTTAAGCAATGTAGGAAAGTGCCCTTGATTAAATCAGTCCATTTGCTTGACTGATTCAATCAAGTCAACCATTCCATCTAGTTGAATTGTATCAACAATGACCTGGATCATCATTTTGAGTTTTTGGAAAGGTGCTTTTCCAGACTAAGACCAGAGATACCAGGACCTTCTGCATACAGAACATGTGCTGTGCCAGTGAGGTCCAGTTCTTTTCTTCATTTGCCAAAAGCAGGAAAAGACTATGTCTCACATCTTTGTTTTCTTTTTTGTTTTCCTCTGCAGGCTTAAACAGGCATTCAATCAACAGATGCAGAAATGAATAACTCCACGAACATAAGTTATTTGGAGGACAGAATGACCCTGCCAAGTCCTTATAAAACAGTTGAGGTTGTCTTCATTGTCCTGGTGGCTGGGTCCCTCAGCCTTGTCACCATCATTGGGAACATCCTGGTTATGGTGTCCATAAAAGTCAACAGGCACCTACAAACTGTCAACAATTACTTTCTCTTCAGCTTGGCCTGTGCTGATTTGATCATTGGTGTCTTTTCCATGAACCTGTACACACTTTACACTGTGATAGGCTCTTGGCCATTAGGACCTGTGGTTTGTGACTTGTGGTTGGCTCTTGACTATGTGGTCAGCAATGCCTCTGTCATGAATCTTCTCATAATCAGTTTTGACAGGTATTTTTGTGTGACCAAACCCCTGACCTATCCAGTCAGGCGTACCACTAAGACAGCAGGGATGATGATTGCAGCTGCCTGGGTTCTTTCTTTTATCTTATGGGCACCTGCAATTCTCTTTTGGCAGTTTATTGTAGGAGAAAGGACGGTACCCGATAAGGAATGCTACATCCAGTTCCTATCCAATGCAGCTGTCACCTTTGGCACAGCTATTGCAGCTTTCTACCTGCCCGTTGTGATCATGACCATTCTGTACTGGCAAATATCCCGTGCTAGTAGGAGCAGGGTTAAAAAAGAGAAAAAAGAGGGAGGCCAAACCCAGGATCCAGCATCACCAAGTTTAGTTCAAGGTAAAATAGGGAAACCAAATAATAACAACCTCCCAACCAACGAAGATGGGACTGAACACAATAAAATCCTGAACGGTAAAGCCACTGGGGAGCCAGTCATGGAGAATTGTGTTCCAGCAGAAGAAAAGGAGAGCTCAAATGACTCCACCTCTGTCAGTGCAGGTGCTTCCAATGTGAAAGAGGATGAAGCAATCACGGAGAATCCCAGAGCTTCTGTCTCTCAAGTTAATGCAAAAGTGGAGAATTCTAAATTGACGTGCATTCGTATACTGACAAAGTCCCCCAAAGGAGATTATGGTGGCTCTACTAATACTGCCGTGGAGATTGTTGCCACTGATGGACAAAATGGAGAAGAGAAGCAGAACATTGTAGCACGTAAGATTGTCAAGATGACAAAACAGCCTGCCAAAAAGAAGGCCCCTCCTTCCAGGGAGAAAAAAGTGACTAGGACTATTTTGGCTATTCTGCTGGCCTTCATCATTACTTGGACACCATACAATGTCATGGTACTCATCAACAGCTTCTGTTCATCTTGTATTCCCAACACAGTATGGACAATTGGTTACTGGTTATGCTATATCAATAGCACCATCAACCCTGCTTGCTATGCTCTCTGCAATGCTACTTTCAAGAAAACCTTTAAGCATCTCCTTATGTGTAACTACAAGAACATAGGAGCCACGAGGTAAAACCAGAATAAGGGACAGGGGGAGGGAACTCCAAATTGGAGGAAGAAAGCTCCAGATTTTATAAAACAATGCCATAGCACTTTATGCTCTAGTATGAAATCAAGAAGCTGGAGAACATGACAACAAGATGAGATTTTGTGCTCCCTTTCCAAAATAACTGCACTTCAAAGATGATAACTTTTGGATCTGTGAGTCATTTGGAGGGAAGGCTATAACTGAGTATAAGACCCTGAGACGATGTTCCTTCCTCTCTCATGGCAGAAGGGCTTTTGAATTCATTCTTCATCTGCGGGCACAGCCTGTCCCTGAGAAATTCTTCTGAACGAAGCT
This sequence comes from Oxyrhabdium leporinum, assembly GCA_032468155.1. NCBI lineage: Eukaryota > Metazoa > Chordata > Lepidosauria > Squamata > Cyclocoridae > Oxyrhabdium > Oxyrhabdium leporinum. The sequence continues at coordinate 8,338 of JANHFL010007659.1, forward strand.
TTTGGGGGTTTGCTTTGCTAAAGGAAAAACTACACAAAAGCATTTCAGGAAGCAGAACTGAGTAGGTATAATCAAATATACCAGAGCCATTTTCCAGTTTGTGTGTTCATTTGAAACTGAGAGAAAGGGGAGCGGGGGAAGACATCTAACATACTTCATGGAAGCTATAACAAAAACTGGAACAGAAAACATGGAACAATTCCAGTCAGTTTGTTTCTGAACTATTTATTAATACAATGTCATGAAAATGCAAAAAGGGAAAGACTTGTGTTTAAGGAGTTTACTATTAAAACAGGCAGTCCTCGACTTCCAACAATTGAGCCCAAAATTTTTGTTGCTAAGTGAAATATTTGTTAAGTGACTTTTGCCCCATTTTATGACTTTTCATGCCACAGTTGTTAAGTGAAGCACTGCAGTTATTAAGTTAGTTATTAAATGAATTATTATTAAATGAATCTGGCTTTCCCATTGACTTTGCTTGTAAGAAGGTCACAAAAGGTGATCACATGACCCTAGGGCACTGCAACTGTAATAAATATGAGCCAATTGCCAAGCATCTTAATTTTGATCATGTGACCATGGAGATGCTGCAATAGTCGTAAGTGTGAAACATGGTCAAAATTCATTTTTTTTAATGCCATTGTAACTTTGACCAGACACTAAATTGTTGTAAATCGAGGATACCTGTAGTTACCTCTCTTTTGTGGCTTTATTATACTTTGGGGAAACATATACTTTACCTCATAATAAGAATGTTTTCAGATAAGCTTCTAAAATATAGTACACCGGCTTTCCCCAGCCTGATTCCCTCCATTTTTGTTGAGCATGAACTGTTATGCTGGTTTGTTGTTATGGCTAGGATTAAAATCATTCTGAGCCATACTGTGATTTGTTTGGGGTTTAGGTTTAGTTTGTTGTACAAAATGGCCATTGTGGCTTGTAAATGATGATTTATGATATAGTATGATGCATTAACCCAGGCAATGGTTTAGCTATCAAACCATGGCTACCAAAGTTTTGGCTTAACTTGAGATGTGAATCCAGCCATCATGATGTAAAAATGCTAGAGTTTGGATTGATTGATTGATTGATTGATTGATTGATTGCCATCATGATCTTTTCAAAGGTACCTTCTGTTATTTGGCCCTTTCTCCTTGGATCAGATTTTTCAGTCAAACAGAAGGGGGAAAAATGGAAATGGTACAGCATCTAGCACACCTTGAGGTCTTTCTAAGGATGACTTTTGAAAATAGAGTGACTCTTCGAAAGAATAAAATGGGCAGATTATATTTGCAGCAACAATGGTACATTGAATAGACATTAACAACAAATGTGATTGTATAGGTTCATGGTTCAGTTAGCAACTGTATTTCCTTTCCATTGTTTGCTTATCAAAGATTCTCCTTTCTTCAAATACATAATCTGATGAGTCATACTCCATACCCAGGGCTGAAACTTATAGAATATCTTGAATGGTTAATATAAGAGATGTCAGGAAAGATTTCACTTTGTGGGATACTGTCCTGCTTTATAAAACCAAACAAGGGGAAATATGTGATCAGTCAAGATCAGATGACCAAATGAGAGTGTCTTGCCTGGAATTAATTGCAGGATATGAACACCAAAGAGGCCAATTCTTGCAGAACACTCTTAGATGCACCAAAACAATACCTAACATTCTTCACTTTACTGTATGTCCATCAGCTTCCGGTATTTTCAGTAGGCATTGAACAGACAATCATAAATAACTTCAGAAAAAGCAGAGTTAGCCAGTTAAGAGTTCAAATCTACAGAATCTTCAAATCAAAGTTTGTCAGTCCTATATGTTCATCGCTATCTTGCAGAGATTTTTGCTGTTATGTCATTAATACAAATTCATGAAATCAAGTGTCCCAAGCACCATGTAGCTGGGAAATAAATGTAAGGTCCTAATATGATCGATCTTCATTATCAAGAGATATCCTAGCCAGAATCTACCCCAAATAGTCAAGGTTGTTGATATTATTTTAAAAGAAAAGCTCCCCAAAGCTTTTGGGATATTTTCTTTCTTTATCTGCTTAAATCTCTTTGCATATACTTTAAACTGGAACATCTATGGAAATTCTCAGTCATCCAGATCATAGCTGTCTCAAAGGTGATTTTTCAAAAGGCACCTGGACTTTCTTTTCCTTGAAGATGTTTCACTTCTCAACCAAGAAGCTTCTTAAATTCTTCAGGTTAAAATTGAGGAAACTTCTTGGATGAGAAGTGAAATATCTTCAAGAAAAAACAAAGAAAATCCAGTTGCCTCTTGAAAAAAAAAAACACTTTTGAGACTTAAACTGGAACAGCACATACATTTGGATTTCTATCCATCCTATATTTGTAAAGGTATGTTTTTGTCCTAAACTGCCTATATTTGAAAAATATAAAGAGGGGAAAAATACTAGAAGAACGGAAGGGGCAGAAGTCATTCTCCAACAACATCTATCAGAAAATGTACAGAAGGTTTGGCCATTACAGTACTAGTTGAGGTTATAAAGTTATTACATAAAATTGCTTTCTATATTGAGCGATGTGCATAGCTTTGAAGGGTGTTTTACTTTCAAGAAGATTCAAGTCCAAGTATTCTCTGGAAGTGCTTTGGGAAGCAACCAGGGCCCCTTGCTTCTAAACCAAAGTAAAGGATTCATGCAGAATCCCACAACTGTGCCAAAGCTTTGGAGCTCTTCAATCACTGCAGGAGGAGGAAGGTTAAGAGGAAGTTTAGAACACTATTGCCTCCATAATGCATCTCTCTTCATCAGAGGAAATTTAGGTTGTTTCCCATAGGCCTATAGTTTATCTGAATCTTCTAAGGCTTAAAGATAAGTGGTAATATCATGACACCTCCATATATTGAACATGCTGGATGACAATAAATCTTGGTGAATTTTTTTGCTTCCTTTCACCTACAGGCAGCCATGTACTTAAAAGATCAGAGCTTCTGTTAAGCAGTTCAGTATGTATCTGCTGTGTTCACTTTTACAACCAACATTTCTTCTCATCCAAGCATGTCAGTTTCACTTACCCCTTTTTCTTGCACCTCAGTTTCACAAAGATTTTTTTTTTTGCATACTTTGCCATATTCCTAGACAAGCGACAAGGTAAATAGACGCAACTGAGTGAAAAATTTGCTTTTCAGTGAATTTTGAATGAGAAAAAGAAGAAAGAAGGAAAACACTGTGAAGAAATCGCCCACTGAATCTATCATTATCATGTTGGTTAGAAGATCCATCTTGGCTAATTGTCACTATTAATATCCTAGCTAATGTTACTGTTTCATATACTGTTTCTCATACGTCTGCTTTCCAAGACCCAATAACATAAATGATTTAGGACAGGTTGGCAACCACTTTCAGCTATGATTTGTACTTATTAGGTAGTGGCTGAGAAGAAGGAGGTGAGGTGACCATGTCACATAATTATGAATTTGGCATAGTTTTCAAGGTGTTGTTTAACTGTAATGTGCTTATTTTGAGATTTACTTTGCAGTTTTCATCTGTTTACCATTTCAAAATGGTGGAAATTTATAGTTTTCAACAGACATGGTTGGAGGGGCTCATAGTGCAAAAAAGGAAAAGGGGTTGTGTGTAGCTTTGGGGCTACAAGTTGCCCACTTTAGCCTTATGTCTTTTTGATGCCCAATTGAACAGTTTCCAAAAAGATCTAAGGACACAGATATTTAGACATTCACAGATACATACATTCTTTGACCAGATGGCCAACGTGACAGAAGACTTTGTTCCAATGTTTTACCCATTTGTTTTTCATTCAGATTGCATTGAGAAATAGTGTTTGTCATTCCATTTGAGTTAAAAAGCATGTGGAGCCTCATATAACATTTCTGCCTAAAACAACCTCTGACTCAGATGTTTTAGGATCATTTACTTGGTTTCTCTCTGTGCCTTTTTATAATTTCTCATGAGTCAGAATGATAAGTGACCATAAACTTACCAGAAGTTCATGCTCATGTCCAAACATGCTGAAAATAATTAAACCATGAGGGTTTGCTAAGATTACCCATGCCATAGTTGTTATATTCCCACCAAATCAATTGCACGTAATCCAGATTTGCAGAAGACTTCTCAGTATATCTTCATATAGACGTGTTATAATTTTCTAAAGGAAGACTTTTTAAAAAAAAAAAAGTTATAGTCTGTATATTACAGGAAAACATTGGACTGAATTCAATTCATAAACATAAAAATTCCTCAGTACATACTTTATTCAGATTACATCTTGTGTAGTATCACTTGAACCACAGATCGGTGCTTTAGAAGCCACAACAAACTCTCCTTTGATAAAGCAGGAATGTTATCTCAATGTGAAAAAGGATGAAAGGGACGAATATGCACATTTGGCTTACATGCAGTTGGTTTTTGATCCTCCAAAGCAAAATTTATGTCATCATCTAAATGCAGCCATAGAAAATGGCATGCCAGAAAAGATTTCCAAGTCCCAAAAATTGACAAGTCTTTAAACATATGTCACTTCTCTTTGTGGAGGGGATACGGAAGAATGCTCAAATGTAATCCTACTTGTCTCATTCCACCTCAGGTATAAATTGGCTAACCCATGCTTAAAAATAAATCTAATTTGCATTGTAATGAAACTGGAGGCATGTAGAGCAGGTTAGAGAAAATAAAACATAATAGTTGATTTTATTGGGCATAATAGGGGAAGCAGAACAGTAATATACTGGATGATTTCTCCTTCAACCACTCAATATTTATTAAGATGTATTGACTTACGTTTAACTGGCGATCGTATTTTCCATGCTAACCATATCTTACAATAAGTCCAGTACAACACATCAAATTTTTGTCAACTAATCACTCTACAAACTTCAAAAATTTAGAGAGAGAGCAGGGTTCACATTAGAACTTGTTTAATGCTAACCTGGGTCATAGGTTTTCAACTAAGAATTCCCTCATTAATATTTTGGATGAGTCATAATGTTATGTGAGCCTGGGCAGATCTGTGGAAGTGGAAACTGGAGATATCTTAAATACATTTACTAGTGAGGTTTTTGAGTGTCACTTCTTCATCTACATGCTTAGGATCTCATTGCACGATTGCAGTACCTAGACATATAAATTTACAGAGCTTTATCATTTTAGAATGGGACTTCTTGTTGCATCCACATATTGTAGACAAAGTTACAATATTTTACATTAACTATAAGGTCCTACCTCTCCTCCTTACTCAAGAAAGTAAAACTCCTGAAACTTGGTATTTCAAAAGGAACCTTTTATTGAGCAGAAATGATAGTAGAACAAAGGCAAACAGATTCTAAATCCCCCTAGGCAATACAGTTAGAAATAAGGCACCAGAAACCCCTCCCAACAGTCCGGTGTGTATTCAGCCAATCCACAGGTGCGAAGATGTTATTGCAGTGGCCATCCTGAGAACTAGATAAGCTTGCTTTCCCAGGGCCGTCTTCGACTACGTTACAGAGTGAAAGAATCCACATGGCCTCTCCCCTCTCTTCCATTTTCCCCAGGTGAGAAATCCTCAGGGTGCTTAGGCGCCAGGATAAATGTTATAAAATAGCAGCTTGTCATAGGGGTTATAAAATATAGCAGCTTGTCACAGGGGTCCCCCCCCCCTTCCAGTTGAATGACAGTATCACTTTAGGGATCTGATATTAACATAGCACTAGTTTTGTAAGTATACAATTACTGTTTTATTAAATGGAAACACTAATGCTGAAATCTTCCACTAGTGCTTCAAATGGTAATGTTTTATATAAATAGCTCTGATCTTTATGTTTTCTTTCACAAGTATTGGAAATATATGGCCCATAAATCTGAACAAACATGGTTTGTAACCAAGATGACTGGGAATTCTGATAATTTTAACCTAGAACACATCAAGATAGGGAAAATTGCTACATTTTTATGAAATCCGAATGATGGAATGATATGGAATTGGGCATATCTTTCTTCTAGTGTATGGATCAGAGATTCTACTGGGCTCCAGAATAAAATTTTGTTGCTAGCTTGTTGTGTCTAGAATTCAAACTTTTTCCAAGTTAATTGGTGTTGTATAGGTAATCCCTCTTCATTTAACAATATTGTAGATTTCCTTAAAAAGTGTTGTGTAATAAGATTTTTTGGTTGTTATTTTTCTAGACCTTAGTCTTAATTATATTAGAAAGTAAGCCCTACTGAACTGAGTATAATATATACTGAGAAGCAAGAACTCAGTGGTTATCATTCTTCCCCTAAGCATTCAAAGGAGTATAGTAGGTTAGTTCTCTCTTTATAGTGGGTTTTTGATTGGAAACTTGAATGGCTTTATACCCACCCCATACCCACCTCTCACTGTTGCTTGTGTAAGCATCCTTCTCACACACAGATTCTATGTGCCCAAAACTT
>JANHFL010007659.1:17681-28024 GCA_032468155.1 Oxyrhabdium leporinum
TTTCTTTCTTTCTTTCTTTCTTTCTTTCTTTCTTTCTTTCGTTCTTTCTTTCTTTCTTTCTTTCGTCTTTGAGATTTCCAATTACTTAACAGATTGACCAAACTCTTTACTAATTCTAACTGGTTGCTGCTTCTGGTTGAGTCTGCAGTGTAACATTATCACCTAAAGCTGTAAAATGTCTACTTGCAAAATTTAATAGTGTCATCAAGATGATATTGGTTTTATATGAAATCACTGCTATGTGAAGCTTTTTATTATTATATGTAACAAGTAAAACTATATGCGTAAGACATCAGACATCTTTCAATGTGTATCTACTTCTTACCAAGCAGTGATGAAATTTCCTTTATATGTTGCAGTCCTGGAGAAGAAAACACAATTGATATCTATTCTAGTCTATTCCAATCTATCCCCCACATTGCCATTTTTTAAATGTCAGAGCTGGCCCAAGGCATTTTGATGCTGAGGTAGAGAACCAGATGATATAGCAGAAGTTAACTACAACAACTTTTGTTTTAGTTTTAGATAGCAAGTAATTTAGGGTTTGTAAACTATACCAGATGACATATACTTCAGTTCAACAATTTGCTCCACTTCCTGCCATCTGCTGTAATCATCTCCTGCTTAACAATAAGGCTGGTATTATACAAGACAGAATTTCAGAGTACTTTAATCTCTCTGATGGGGTTGCTGTCAGGAATACTAACATGCTATTTCTTATCAAATATTAATCTATGGGAAATTCCTTACCAAGTTGTTATTTTGATCCCAAGAGACCCTCTTAGGATAAAGTGGCTATCAAATGTCATCTTGCGACAAGGTAACTAAGTAAGATATATTCAGTGTTGCCAGTGAATTAAGGGGAACGACAATGCTGTTGTAACTTTGAAAGGATTTGGTGAAATCAGACCAAAGCTTTTCAAAGTAAAAAATGGTGAAAAGATCTGCTGATAATATCATTGTTGAATCCATATCTCCAAGGACAGGTTCAAAGGACAGCAATCAGGCACCTCATTTTATTCTTCCAGTGTAATGTCTGTTCGTTCATCTGAATGAATACAATTCTCCTGTGAGGTGTTGTATTATGGTTCTTACTCACAGGATTGTGTACAAATATCTGTTTCATGTTGAAACACAAGAAAAAGAGAAAATGGAAAAGTGTCTCACTCATGGTTCACCACTTTTTGTAATATCAATAGAACCATTCTATTGCAATTATTAGTTGTCTTCTTTCTAGTTTCTGATGATTGCATTCGTATGTCTCGATGATATGTGAAATCATCGTTTCTGGCACCCAATTTAACCAAAGCAGTTCTAATCAACTTCTAACAGGCATATTAAAAGATCTACCTATACTGATAATTCTAGACTTTGTCATATATATATGAAAAAAAAAGTATACTATGGCTGTCTTACCCATATGATCAGTCTCCACTTACATACTATCATTTGATATCATTATCATGCACATATGATTTTTTTATGGCTCGACTGCCATAAAATATTCACATTCAGTTTTTTGTGGGGAGTTATTTTGTGGAAAGACTAAACTGGGTGATTTGTCCAGGAGATGGGGCCTTTTAATGGCATAGTATCATAGAATTAATCTCTAAGAAACAAAATGTCCATTGTTCAAATGATATCTGAACCATAGAGCTGGAAGGGTCATTAAGTCTGCTGGATATAAGAATTTGACTGAAATAGATGGCTGTGTAACCTCCAAACATCCTGTAAAATACAGTCCATGCCCTATCTGGGTATTCAGTTTTATATGGGTTGCAAACTGACTATTCTTGTAGGCACCAAATCTGAAGAGAAATGGTCACAAAACAGCTTTCCCAGGGGCAAGACTGTTTCCAATCCTGCTCAAATCCATCCCAGAGGATTTTGACACTCTTCATTTTAATTTGCTTTTGGTCATTGGTGGATTTAGGACTGAAAGAAAAATACCAGATTAGGCAACTTTTCCAACCTTCTTTCCCTTAGAGATTCTGGACCCATTCTAACATCCTTTCTACAATGATAGATCAGAACTAGAAGCTCAGCAAAGGAACAATTATTTTGTCTTTACACTTCTCAGCACATACCTTTGCTGATAGTCCTTTGGGCAAAGAGCTTCTTTTGGTCAACATACCAATTGGTTTGCTTTCTACAGCATTTGGGAGAGGTGACTTGGTTGCTTAGGACCTGCCATTAAAAAGAATTTGAGGAAATTCTCAGTCCTTGCCCCTCAAAATCTGGCAATGCTCTGTTGAATGGAAACCATTGCAAAGAGATTTACTGCAATGGTCTGCAGTTTTTGGAAAGGAGAAAAATGTTCTCAAAACTACTTTATAAAGAAGCTCCTAGATTACCTGACTTCTGACATCCATCTATATTTGCTGTAAGAATTAAGGCTCGTATAACCTGACACATTTCCACCCAAGCTACTGTAATTCTACTGGCTTAGTTACAATAAATCTCATTTGATATTTCATACAAGTGATGAAGTAGTATTGGGAAGCTTCACTGCCTAATTGGTCTGCTATGTTACCGATTTGTATGAATAACTGCAGAAATGAAGTGTAAATAGCTGCTGTGGTATGGTTTTTCTATTGACTTAACCCAGGTGAATAGTCTTCCTAATCATGTAGTAAGTGACCTTCCCCCATCTCTCCCCAAAAGTGGCCTTGCATTTGGAAAAAAACCCAACACCCTAACTACACAGTTGATCAACCACATCATTCATTTTGCTGGGGTAATTATGAAAGCATGAATTGATTGAACACATAATTTCCCATTATTGAGTGTACAGTAGAAAGAATCTTATTAATTGTTATAAATTGATCTATTTTTCCCCATAGGCAGCAAAAATAATGTAGTCGCCGACTTCCCCACAAAAAACACAAAATATGAAATCACACTGAAAATCCTGATCCCAAATGTATTTGCTTACATATTTGATGCTTTCATCATTTCAACAAGTGTTTTGGGAAATGATAATATAAAAATAAGAAATGGAAGGATAAAGACGAGTCATTTTTTAATTTCACTTTCTCAAAGGGGACAAAGTGACAACAAGTGGATTCTTTTCTATTGTTCTATCACATCTTGGAGGATAAATGATACTTAGATGTCATGAATAATTCCATCCCATTTTTACAATTACACCACAAAGTCAGCCATCCTCTGGTGAACTACAAAATGGTAATAGTAAGGGACTGTCGGTAGTCATTAATAAATGGACTTTCAACGATTTATTCTGTATCTACTAATGTCAAATTAAGGAGGCTGATTAATGCATTTGTAAATATCTACCAGTAGAGTGTTTCAACATGACCAAAAATAACTTGGCTTGTGTACAGTTATAGTACAATATATCTAACATTGTTGAACTTCGGTTAGAATGTAAATAAAACTATATGAATGTCTGGTTATTCTTCAAATATGTACAAGGAAGAGTGCAATCCTTGATTTTTTTTAGAAAAAGAAAAATTGTTTTTTAAAAAATCCTGTTGTTCTTTTACAAAGGCCAGAATTAAAAATTGCTGTAAAAGTGAAAAGTTTCATTAGTTGCAAAGGATGCTTGGACATATGCAACAAGGAAGAACATAAACTGATTTATAATTAGCAAGGCTTCCAAGTACTGGCTATATTCTTAATGCCATACATTTGGTCTCATTAAAATAAGCACAAATTTATGGTTGACTTCATGAAGTCAAACCACAGTAATATACATATATGCATATATATATATGTATGTATGTATGTATGTGTATATATAAATAGCTATATATATATATAATATAAATAATAGCTATATATTTATATAATCTGTATAGATATATATTATTTAAACCATATTCATGCAAGAAAGACTGATGAAGAGAAATACCTCTGAGAATCTACATAATGTTGCCAGCCATCAAAAATGGAGGGAAGAAATACAACCACTGTATTCAAAAGTTGCAACTTCACAACATATTATGCCAGATATGAAGAGCTGCAACCTGTCAAGAGGCCAGGGCTCCGACATCAACGACCTCATGCAGGGCTGAACTGAAAAGAATATTTTGGAGACACAATTGAAATTCCAAAACTACCCTACATGCAATATGTATGTGCGTACTTCTACCAAGTTGTATTCCTAGTTTGAGCATTACATTAAGATGCAAGATATATGAGCAACTAATAAACATGTTTTTGTATGTGTTACCTCTGCTTCTTCTTCCACCATCTTGTGAGGTTTTGTAGAAGCAAACGTTCCCAGGTAAAGATTATTTTTGCAACCGTTTTCATATTACCAATCCAAATGTTGCTGTTAACTGAACTGCAATAGAGATATAGTGACAACAGCAGTAATTTGCAAAATAGCCGAGCAGCAAGTGCTGCATTTCAGAGCTGGAATAATTTCAGTGTTCATGAATGGAACTTTAGGGATAAATCAAAACAGACTGTGCTTTCTTCCAAATTAATAGCAATGTGTCCTGAAGCCTCTTGACACTCTTTTACAAAAATGAAGACTAGTAGACCTCCCAATTCAATTATTTTATTTTATTTTGTTAAAACATTTGATCATTCCCAGTTGTCCTCCTTTATCTAAGCATACATCAGTCAGGTCACAGAGTACCTCATTACATGAAGATATTTGCAGACAAATGCAAAGGGAAGTGAAGCATAAAAAGGAAGCTTAACTTGAGGTCTCAAATAAAATAAGAAAGAAGCTTTCTGAACCCAAATGATTATGTACCAATTTCCTCATAGATTCAACATAATAAGAGAAGTATAACAATCATTTACACCAAAAAAACCCTCTAGATTCAGGCAACAAAGGAAACAAAACCATGAGAATTAGGAGTTGGGAAGGAGATGGACAAAGCAGAGTTACAGAAAATGGGTATGAGCAAATGTAATAAGCCCAAACTTTTCAACTGGATGATGTCTAGACATAATGAACTATAACTTCCATCCACACCAAGGAAGCAAAGTGTGTTATGCATACTTTTGCTTAATGTCATTTTGATTGCATACTTAATCAAAAACCTCCACTTTTTCAAACTGTGTCCAGGATGATGTCCAGATGTTGCAACCCAAGAATGAGACAAAGACCGAACTGAAGACCAAACTAGGCGGTCAGTTTAAAAAGGAACAAAACACAGCTTGTGTTTGTTATGCAAGATCTAGATAAAGTATTGATACAGCACAGCCACTAACATCTGCCCTAACATCGTGATCGTAGATACTATTCTGGATAGTCAAGAAACAAAATTTTAAAAGGAATAAAACCATAATCTTATGCAAATTTGCTCATTGTAAGGTTGAATTTCTGCCCAGGTTTTTAGAAAACAAAAAGACAAGAAATGAATCCAAGTTTTAGCACAGAACGGCCCTTTCTCCTCCTCCAAACTTACCAACGTTCACTTTACAAATTCATTGAAAGGTAATACTAATTTATTATAAAGTTATTACCTGAGACTTTTAAAAACACAACAAGACTGAGTGGGCAGATGCAGTACTGTGAGAGCTTTTACCTTTTATTTTCAGTTTCCATTCATGCCTACCAAATGTGTATGAAGATAGAAATCATATACACTTTCTGCATGCAGTTGGGAACCAGCACTGAGACACAATTTCACATTAATTAAGATAAGATTATATCATGAATAGTTCACTCACCAGGGTCTTCATTGTTTGTGTTTTCATTTCAAGAACAGGCAAAAAAATCCTTCAGAATAAATTATAAGAGAACAAAAACTTCTGCCAGATCCAAACAACAAAGATGACATTATATTTATTTGAAGAAAATACTGAATTTCCCCCCAAATAATTTACTTTTCAAATGGATTTACTGAGAATATGTTTTGCTGTTTAATTTTTTTTCCTTTGGGACCAAATTGTTACATTTGGGGAAGTTGTACGTATAGAGCAATAAAAAAAAGAGATAACTGAGCTTTATCAATACAATAATAAAAATTTATCAGCTTTGTTTCAATTTGTTTAGAAGTTATATTTATGTTATTGAAAAATATTTTCTTTAATGTGTAAAAATGATACTTTAAAAAAAAATTAAAGTAAATTTTAAACTGGGATTGTCAGTTTAGCAGAGTAAATGTCAGAATTATATTTCAGCCTGATATGACTTTCAAACTTCAACACTGGAAATACAACTGAAATCTCACAGAAAAGGAATCAAGTCTTTGTCCAGATATCAGCTCTCAACTGGTACCCATAACATTTTTTTTTGCACTCAGTCACTTGGATTTCATATATAGTAACAATAGCAATAGCACTTAGACTTATATACCGCTTCACAGTGCTTTACAGCCCTCTCTGAAAGGTTTACAGAGTCAGCATATTGCTCCCAACAATCTGGGTCCTCATTTTACTGACTTCCAAAGGATGGAAGGCTGAGTCAACCTTGAGCTAGTCAGGATCGAACCTGGCAGTGGGCAGAGTTTGCATGCAATACTGCATTCTAACCATTATGCCAACCCAAACAGAAGTCAAAATATATGCCTGGTGCTGATTTAAAACAAAAAACAAAAAAAAATCATTATCATAGGAAAATATTTTGGATTTAAAAAAGAAATCTGAAGATCTGTCATTCCCACAGAAATGTTCTCAAATTATCAGTTTGCTTAAAATAGCTTAAAGATATAAGAATAGGAATTCCTTAATTGCATAAATTGAAGCAATGTTCATTTTCTCAATATTTGTCTTGCCCCATGAATTCATTAGAATCTTAAATGCTTGTGTCAGTATTAGTCTAAGATAAAGCATTTGAAACATGTATAAAGAAAAATTTCTTTAAAGGAATCTGAAGACCAGATAAAATAGAAGTTACAGACAATGGTTCAATTATCCACTTTAGAGAGTTCTTTCTAGGATATATCTAGCAAAGCACATCCCACGTATTTTCTCTCAACTATGCATATTTCACAAATTTTTTCACTGTGGGTGACTTCTGGAAATGGGCACATTCCACTCTTTGCGAATTGCTTTCTTTCAAAATTAGTTTCTTTTCTTTTTTCTTTTCAAAGCAGAGGACCCCATTGGCAGCAGAGTGGGATTAACCCTTCACAACTATTTTTCTTATTAGACAGAAGAAACGGTGAAACATAACAAGTTGCTCATCACTCATGGCAAATCAAACTTGAGCTGGTAATGACATTAACAGCACTAATGCAACTTGACAGCCCGCTCATATTAGCCGTTCTCCATCGATCTGCATTAGCATTGTGCTAGCTAATACAGTATGCTACGAAAGTCACTTTCCAGTAATACAATTGCTCATGAATGCTAACCTGAAATGATAGGAGATATGCAAAAGAGAGAGACTGCTAATCAGAATGGACTGGCTAATATGACAGAGTCCGTAAATCTAGCAACCTGTGATTTCAATGTATGGTACCCCTACCCATTGCCTTTACATTTTGTGGGTAGATTTCCTTTTCATTTAGAAAATGCACATCAGGAGCAGAAAACTCTTGTGCTTTTCCTTTCTCCATGGAGGCACAACATAATCTGAGCCAGGGTTCAACACTTTTGTCTCAAGAAACCAAACTCTGCCCTTTCTGTTCCAGAGCTCAGCACAGGGACTCTGGGTCAGAGCTAACACAGTTTTGCTCAAGGTACTGGTATTTCTACTTGTGGAGAGAGGTTGGTGCTTTAAATTTATTTCTTTTATATGGATAATTATCATATGATGTTCTTGTACCATGAAGCTTCATGACCTAAAAGTTTAAGCGTTGCTTCCCAACATTAAACCATAAACCATCTCTAGACCATACTAGTTCTTAGTGAAATTGATCTGAACCCTACATCTAAGCATGAGAGCTCAGAATGATCTTGTTTCTTGACTAATGCATGGAATTGAAAATTGTTTCATTTTTCTATTGTTGTTTTTCCAACAGTGAAAAATTCAAGATTTCAGGCAAAAGGAAACCACACTCAATTCTTACTATCTAAGGAGAACATGCACATGAGTTGTCCCATACAAGATTGTCCACACTTGTTTTCACCCTTTTCATCCATAGATTTGAAGGCTTAGCACAAAAAATATAATATCCAAAGAAGTCCAAAGACTTAGTTGTCCCAATTATCATTGCTGCGACTTATGCTTCTCAATGCCATGGTTTTGTAAGAGTTTACTGTAGCAATTCTTCTTCTTCATCATCATCATCATTTTAGCCATGGTCTATCCACTCTATCAATTATTTATCCACATACTGCAAAAACAACTTATGTACAAGCAACATTAATTATTAGCTTGAAATGCATACTATGAGTGAGAAAAATTAAGGCTCTGCTAATATCTCTCTTCTAACGTCTGCTGTTTTTTGTTCCCTAGTAATGGAGATTTCAATTTTTATATCACATTCTCAAAAAATGGTTTTTCATCTTATTTTATTGATAACGACCAAGACCACTGTGACAATTTTCTTTTAATTCCTCAACATTCTGTAGTCTCTTTGTCTATATTTCTTGATCTGTAAAATCTCTGCAAACATGATACCATCTTCTCCTGGGCTTCAGCTGAAACATGAAAGTCCGAAGAAATTGTCTGTTCTATAGATGATTACATAACAAAAGAGAGGACACTCACATCTTCCTATTCTCAGCATGTTATTAAATTGTCCAAGGACCCCTTGCCCCACTTATGAAACTTTCACTAAGTTTTTTTCTTTTTTTTCAGTGGAGATCAAAGCACAATTTCCATGCCATCAAAATGAATTTTAAAAGAAAAACATGCCATAAATAAAGGTTGACTTTCACTGATAGCATCATGTTTCCTTGCTGACATTACAGATGTGGTTTTGCCATTGACTTCCAGAATTTTTTTTGACTTCTCTATCTAGCCTGCCATCCTGATATTCCCTGGTAGTCTCTAAAGGATTAATCAGACTTGACCTTCTTAATTTCCAAGCCCATGCATAGTCAGCCAGATGCTACCATCTAGACAAAAATTGAATTATAATGATTTAATAAACCACAGTGCTTATTTTTGATGGAATAAGTCTCATTACTCTCCAAGGCATTGTTGGCAACCTGGATTGTATTGCCCTGGAAAATACTGGTAGCAGTAAATTTAGTTATCATGCACTTCTAATTAAGCACAGTATAAACACAGAATAAAAACAGCAATTAGTACTATCACATACCACCACCAGTTGTAAAATCATAATATAAAATAAGGAGCTCTAGTCTAAAAGGGCTTAAAATAAATAAAACACCTGTGCACTCAAGCTATTGATTAAAAATATAAAGACTTTATAAAGAAGTGTTTTGGTGCTTTTCAAAATTAAAAAAAAATCTGACTCCAAGCATAATTCTGAGAATTGATTCTAAAAAACTGAACACAAGTGAGAAATGGTTCTCATTTTTTCCTTCCTGTTGATAACATGCTGAGATATTCATGTTGGAAGATTACTGTTTGACAACCTAGGTGGTTGATCTGTAGTATCCTACCAGGCTCTGTCTTGTTCCTTATGCTGTTTAACATCCATCTGAAACCACTGGGTACTTTGGAGTAGGATGTTGTCAACATACTAATGACATCCATTCTTATTGCTTCTTACCTCCTAACTCCAAGGAAACAGTCAATAATCTTGGATGTTGCAAAATGGGCTAGATGAAGGAAAACAAACTGAAAATAAAACTGAAGAACTCAGCAATACTGTGAGTAAGGGATAGATTAACTAAGAAATGAACAATAGGCTACCTTTTCACAATACCAAAAACAGGGTACCAAACACAATCAATGCAAAACCGATGGCATCGTGGTGATATGCAATGACAAATTACAATAGCCTGTGCTACACTGAGAAGAGTGCTGGTCATTCCAGCAACTCTTTGCCCTCCCTATCCTAAAGGACTGCCCCCAAATTAGCTACCCAAAAGTCTTTTGTGAAAATTTTACATGGTCTTCTAGCTGTACAACATACTTCAGCCATCACATTAGGACTATAATATGGTTTTCTGCATGAGAAGTTGCAGAGAAGGTGGACAACTTGCAATTTACTTGGAGTTTCCAACACAAATTTTGTGGTTATCATGGACGGTCAACTTTATGGCTGTTTTTTCTTCTAGTTTGATGGGAGAGGTGAGTTAAGAGACAAAAGCTACAGGAATGGAGGTGTTCGCTTCAGTTTTGGGCCAATTCTCCTGATTTAGCTGGGGTGGTTCGTGTCTTCACAAAACAAGATTCCTGGCACAAGAAATTTATCTACCCCTGTACTACAGGTAGTCCTCAACTTACAACATTCATATCTGAGGGGTGCCACAAAGAAGAGGGAGTCAAGCTATTCTCCAAAGCACCTGAGGGCAGGACAAGAAGCAATGGGTAGAAACTAATCAAGGAGAGA
>JANHFL010007663.1:0-12469 GCA_032468155.1 Oxyrhabdium leporinum
CAGGTTTTTCCCCACCCAAAAGAGAATTACAGAACCACCTTCTTTTGCTCATCATAGATCACATTCCCCAATCATAAAGTTACCCAACTTTCCATCTTCCATCCCTGCATTCCTCTTCCAGGTACCTCAAGGAACAGCCTTGACATTCTTGAAACATTCTTAGAACTATAATGTTTTGACTACAACACTACTAACTGTATGAGAAAGTACTCCCTCTCTAATTCTCATTAGTAATTATGTGGCAGCCTGCAGAGGCCTCGAATTCATAGCTTCAAAGGCTGAAATATTGACTTAATAATGGACGTTGGTATCTTTTACTTTACACTCCTGAAAAGCAGACTTTGCCTGCTGTTTATGCATATCCAGTCAACAACATTCATAGTCTATGCACTTTCCAGGAACCAATTATGGAAAAATAAATTTCTCAGTTATGTATAGAGAACCATGCATCTGTACAGCTTTATCTCTATTTTAACTTTCTATTTTAACTTTCCCCAAACTAGGGTGCCCTCCGAGCTGAAGAATTCAAGGAATTTAATTTTACTCATCCAGACTGCATGTAGGCAGTGGAAGACTGGTCTGTGCTTTCCGGATGAACATCTGAGCAGTGAAGAATAGGAATGATGATTCATGTGACCAGAGATAAAATATGCAGAACTCCAATTCTGCTTCTTTCTATCGTATCTCCTTTTTCAAAATAAATTATATTCTATATAATAACTAATTTTCCCAATATTTTTAGTATTCCAAATATATGCAAAGCTAATAAATGCAAGATGTCCTGCTTCTGCAGTGGCAAGATAATTTAGAGCCATGCAGATTAGCATAGCAAATGTATCAGGATTAACTAAGCCAACAGTGTGAAAAACTAAAAAATTCATATCTTCTGTTATAGAGGTCTTCCAAGTCTTCATACTGCAGACCAGCTTTAGGTATCAGCTTCCTATTTTCTGGATTGTGCCTCACCCAACATCATTCCTAATTCCAGTATGTAAGACAGAGAAGCTATCATAATCTTCACTGATTTTCTGATGCTTCAAGATTGAAAATGGGAGTGGAGGCATTTAAAAAAGAGAGAAGAACAATTTGTTGTAATGTACTAAAAAAAATGCCTTTGAAGTTTAGAGTTATGGGACTACATGTTTCAGCCAGTCCTTGGGAGACAGAGCAATTTCACAAGACCTAAACAAAATCAAGCTTTGTTATAAGAAGAGGAGGATGAGGACAGACAGGAAGAGTAGATGGCAATAAAATATATGAAATATATTTTTCTTCTATAGTAATTTGCAAAAGCACATGCAATGTTTCCAGCTAAACGCAGCCTGGTACCAATAATTTGAGACCAGACATGGTCCAAATTGATAGTACCAACTGCCCAAAACTCATTAATATTTTTTTCCTGCCCAATCTGAAGGATGGAAAGCAATACTAAGGTAGATGCTCAATATCTCAATTTTACAGAGAAATGAGAACATTGTTCTTGACAGTTTACATTTAAAGACCAAGAAAAAAATAGCACAGTTTACAAGGTAGCCTTTCACTTATCTCTATAGAGTATAATTTCCAAAATAAGAGTTCCTCTGGTTCACATAACTAGACATCCTTCTGCTTTTTGGAGTGACTCTAAGACCACCCCCACCCATACAGAGAAGTAAGTCACCAGAATATAAACTAACAGCAAACAGCACTCCTTACTAGCACTGATGATGTTACCTAGTTAGAGTAATGAAACTGCAAAAAAACAAGCAAGCTCAGAGAGCACCAAGGACCCCTCATTTCAACCCTGAGCTACAAATATACTCCTTTATTGACTCCACTTCAACAGATGATGACAGAGATGAATTACAACATTGGTGCAGCCTCTCTCCCAGCTTTTCCTCAATTCAATTATGTCCTATTCTTAAAAAAGCAAAGCCATTCTATTCCTAGCAGAAGGAGAGGCTGAAATATTTCCAGAGCATGATAAAAAGCATCTCTCCCCCATAGATTATTAGGGAGTTTCAGTAAATGTATGAATCAATCCATGATAAGAAGGGAACATTCATAGCAGAGGGTAAAATAGGCTGCAAAGTCAAGAACCCAAATCCAAAGAATAGGTGAGACCTTCAGATTGAAAGTCACACACCAAGATTCCATGGTGTAAAGTTAGAGCATTCAGAGTATCTGGCATGAAAAAGGGACAACTGCTGTTCCAACGCTGAGCTGCAGTAAGCTGAAGGTTTTTGTTTTCATGAGGGACAGTTGCTAATCTATAGTAGTCATTTAGAAATGTTGCACAAGTGAAGTCTTACTTCTGATAGACCAGTTAGTGTTCCACTTGAGTATGTAATCAGAACAAACATCATCAGTTAGCAGCAATCTGAATGGCAAATAAGAACAAGTAGTGTCACAGTGTTAGACTAGGAAGTACAAATTCCTACTTCACTATGAAGTTTACTTGATGACTATGAGCCAATCACTTTGTCTCCATCCAATATGTTTTACATAGTACTTACCTGAATATTCTCATGTATGTCACCTTAGGCAGAATAAAGATGTGATATTAATGTAATAAATCAATAATATAGAAATTGTTTCCATTTACTCTGGTGTGATAAGGTAGCTTTAAAGAAAGCATTTAGAGCAACTATCTCTCAACTGAACTACAACGTCTGGCCTTCTATAAGATTTACATTTTTGTAATGGAAATATATTTGGAGTAAAGAGTAGGGTGTAGTCTTCTGAGTGGTGCAAGTAGTAAAGAGGTAAAGGTTTACTTTGTAGAATGTCCCTGGTTTAAACCTTGTCATTTCCAATTAGGCATAATTAGTCCTAGAACCTGGAAGAAAACCTGTCTCAATGTATGGAATCAGTTGCATCAAAAATCTGAGTCAGAATGAGACAATTTCCCACACTGTATCCTGCTTAGGACTTGTATTGGCTTATTTAACAAAGCAAGTAATTCTTTGTATTCCATACTGCATATGCTTGGGCAAGGATATTAATCCAAAATTACCAGTTCCTACCCCCTATATGCACACTTAGTTTTGCTTATTTAAAACATAACTCCATTATTCAGTAAAAGCAAAGAGAGCAAAGAGATGCCTCTCTCCAAATATCTGCCTCACCATTTAGAAAGCCCTTTCTGCAGAAAACTGAAATCTAACTAATCTCCACACTTTCCCAGTGTAATGATACATAATAAATAAGTAATTGCATACTTTATAGCAAAAGGCTACATTATGTAACAATTAAATCATCACAATCTCTCATCTGGTATTATTTAATGCACTAGGATCTGGTTCTCAGCATTTTTGGCATTTCAGAATTACTGCATAAGATTATATGCACTTAGCTGCTATTAGAAAAGAAAAAAAGAAAACAGAAGCCATGATTAAAAGGTACATGTGATATGCTTACTTCAGATTAGATATAACAATTTTCTTTCTCCCATCAAGGAAATATGATCTGGTTGTTTTTTTCCCCTGTTAGTAGCAGCAGGAGCTTCTGCAGCAATGGGGCCAGACTACTGAGCTCTGACTCATGAAAAAGTAATTGTTTAGATGGGGAGTATTACTCATTTGTATGAGAGTGCCACTGTGCTTAATGGTGATGACCTTCCTACAACGGCAAAACAGAGTCCACATGCAAGAAGACAATTTTCTAAGAAAAAAAGGGAGAGCCATTATTGAAATAGGCAATGGAATAGGAAGCAATGTGGCACTCTAAATGATGCCCCATGATGAGAAGCAAACGTTGTTTTTAGAAAATTCCAAAAAAAAAACATAGAGAGAGATGCATGGAAGATCACACAGTGCAGAAAGAAAGCAAGTAGTCTACATTAATATCCAATTATCAGAATAGCATTGAAGCCCTTTTGTGAAGTTGAATATAACGTAGTGAAATAATACTCTATTCCTAATTCAGTTGAACTAGATACTAGAAAAACACATATTTTTCCTTCAGTATTTGGCATGTAGGTTCAATCTAAACCTACAAATGTGGTAATCTAAAGTAAAAAAAAATCTACCTGTGTGTTTAAATGTAACATCAGACTAAGGATATGGCACTGTTTCCCTCAAAATTCTCTCTTCAATAGGTATCTTTACCTATTCTTTCCACTTTCCTGAAATAGTAGGACTATTTAATAGTAGTAGTAATACTAGTTGTAATAGAACATACTAGTGGCCTAATACTACTAGTAGGATGCACTAATAGTAGGACATACTAATGGCCAAAAAGGCTGGATGACAGCACTGAAAGGGAAATGACAGGGGAAGCAATTTCAATCCTCTTTATTTAGCCTAGTCTTCTCTGCCAAATCTTCGTAGCATCTAGAGATATTGGAAAAGATTGAAGCTCAAATCATTTGAACAATTATCAATATGTGTATTAATGCTTCTGTTAATCTTTCAAATGGCACCTGTATAAGAGTATGAGATAGAAAATTACTAACTTTAGCTGCTACACTGCTAAAACCTTGGCAGGGAAGCTGGAAAACAATTATCCTAAACAGTGGATGCTCCACCTACCTATATTTAATAAGCATTGTATATTTTTTCACATAAAACAAGATGAATGATTTGTAGCTGCATGTGATCCTTAAGGAGTTCTGGGTGGTTCCTAAAGTTTAAAAATCAGCTTTTAAGAAGAGACAGGACAGTCATTTGTCTGAAATGGTTTAGGGTGTCCTGCTAGAGCAGAGGGTTGGACTAGAACAGGGTTGTCAAACTCAAGGCCCAGGGCTCGGATCTGGCCTGCGGGGTGCTTAGATTTGGCCCATGGGGCCATCCTGGAAACAGCGAAGGACCAGCCCACAGTGCCTCTGCCAGTGAAAACGGAGCTCAGGAGAGTTGCAGCCAGCCCTCCTGAGCTCCGTTTTCACTGGCAGAGGGTTGCAGGAGGCTGTCACAGCCGAAAATGAACCTCAGGAACTTGTTTTCACTGGCAGAGTGCTCAGGCCACCACAAGTGCTCCCAACACAAGTGATGTCAAGCTGGCCACTCCCACCCTGGCTACGCTCACCCCTGCCACCTGTGGTCAAACACAACCCTGATGCGGCCCTCAATGAAATCAAGTTTCACACCACTGGACTAGAAGATCTCCAAGGTCCCTTCCAACTCTGATGATGTTTTATGTTGTACCATGCTGAAATTTGGTGGCAAGAGATTTCAGTTATTTCACAAAACAAAAGTAAACAGTGGTAAATAAACAGTGGGTACAAAGTGGGGTGGGTCCACGACCCACCCCGTCAGAATACATCATTGTAGTTTACATATATTGTAAACTACTCAGAATTACCTTGTGGTAAATTTAATTAATAAATATTTTTTTAAAAAAAAAAGCAGTTTGAGAAACAACCTTCAGCAATTGAAACACTGCCCAACTTTGATCTCTGAAGTAACTTTATATGGAGACCTTGTAATGCAAAACATCTACTTGATATAGAGTGGTTACCTAATCTACCTCTCCTTGCAGTTTGAGAGATTAAACTTTTGCCTATACAAATTAATAGGTCTTGGCTCCTATGAATAGTTCTATCATTGAGCTATGTCTGTTCCCTTATTGCTGACGGCCTGTTCATAAACTAGAAGAAGGAAATTCTGAAATAGGTTCTTAGCAAATACATATAATAAACTATCAACAATCCACAAGCATTCAATCTTTCTTAGAATGTCTCAAAGGGGGAAAACATTGGTGTATTAGTCTTATAACTCAAACAATTGCTAAACAGAAGTACAATATACCCATAAAAACATCTGGTATTATATCTAAGAATTAGGATATGATTTATCCTTAATCATTCCGTTAAGTATTTCTTTTGGCAGGATTTAGAAAAGGCTGCATGATTTCTGTTCAGCATTTCATTTGTGTTTGAAGACACTAAGGCAAATTTTCAAATGGAAGCACAGTTGAAGAAAGAAAAATCCTGACTCAAATTACAGCTTTATCCAAATATCTGCAAGAAAAGTACTTCAATTTTCAGCCTGGAAGTAAAATGTACATCAGAGGTAATTTTTCTCCATCCAAACCTACACTCACCATCTTGTTATCTTCATTAGCTACTTGGACCTCTCAGAAACAAAAGTATAGAAGAGATGGATGTTACATCCTTTTACACAACTCAGAAGCCATTTTTCAAGGATGTAGATTATTTAATTCAGTGCAACTTTGCTAAGAAAAGTCTCAGGCAACAAAGAGATTCTAAAAGTAAAAAACACACTCCCTGCTCTATCCATGTGTTCAGAAAGAGCTACAAGTTGTAATAAGCAAAATCAATTTATCTTATTTAGTCCATTAACAGGAAAAGATTTAAATAACGTCACAAATAGCAGTTGTTGAGGGGAAAATAACCTTTGCCCCAGTTCTTATTCCATGAGTGCCACAAAACTCTTATAGTACCTACCTTTTTAGCAGCACAGTAGTTTCCATGGTAACCAAAAAAGATCTCTTATTTTAAAGGAAGGCTACTTCGGAATTCTGTAATGGCTTAATACACTGGTTCTCAACTGTACACAAAACACAGGTGGGGGTCTATAGCCTTTTATGTGGGGCACGGGATAAATCAGTGAAACTAAAAAAAAAAACACCTTCCTATAAATAATTCACATACTAAGAGAGTGTATGATCATAAACACCATCATTCTCTTGGAAAAAGTGGGCCATGGGTTGTTATCTGGTGGGGCCCAGATTCTTTGACAATATGTTTGGTGTGACTTAAGATGGCAAGATTGAGAACTGTGGAAAATAGTTTTGTGAACCTGGGTAAACTCAGAACAGAAGATATAGTATATATGGGAAATATAAAAATAATTTCTCTCTCAAACATTCTGGTGAGAGAAAATTTCCCTGAGGTTGGTCTCCAGCACAAGTCTGAAAATTTGGAAGACTAATCTCTGGTCCTGGGGACCAACCCAGATTAGATTCTGCAACTTTTTCCTGGGACACATATATTTGCCTTCATTTGTGAAAAATAATTTCCTTCATCCAGACAGACCAATTGCCTATAGTTGAAGGAAAAAGGTGATTTTTTCCAAGCAATTTACAGCATTTATTTCATAAAAGAAGAAAAGTCAAATGAGCTAAGAAGAAAACTATACATTGAAATGTACAACTACCAATTTCCCCGAGGAATGAAAATGTAGTTATAGAGTTAACTCATGATACTATGGAGCTGTTGTGGATTGCCTTTTACAAAGGGCCTATAAATATTTATTTTATATACTACCAGTACACTGAAACTAGTTACCAAGCAAAAGGAATTAAATATATTCTAGATTTCTCCCCATCCCCTTCAACTTTCAGTTCTTTTTCCTGAGGTAATGCTTAATGTCCTCATAAATGATTTGCCATCTTACTCTATAGTGTTTGATGTAACAGAATTCTATGCATTAAAATCTTTTCATTTCCTGAAATGCAAGAGTCAGAAAAAGAGGGAAAGTCAAATAAATCTCAAAGCACACAAGTTTCTCCCTAAATAAATGTCCGTGATAACTGATAACAAGGCATTAAATTAATAGTTGGTATTAACCACTAAGGGCTATTTTTATTTGTTTATCAAACCTACCATATCCATTTCATTATACATCAACAATCTTAAATATTAATGTATTGTGTAAACCCAACATTATTAGAAATAATAGTTTATAGTTTAATGCAAGAATATGCAATTTGATTGGTTGGAGGGTCACATTCTAAAATTGGGCAGAGCAAGCCCTATTTTAGCTTCCTACAAAACAACAGAGACATTTGCACACTTGCACCCATGCCATATCTCAACCCAGACACAGTGGTTTATTCAAACCAAGGCAAAAGCAAACGATGATTTAGCATAGCATGTAAATTCAGCCACTGAATTATCTAATCCTATTGGTTCAATTCCACAATATGTCAAAATATAACCTCATTGAATGACTAGCAGATGACTTGATGGTGAATGACAAAACCATTCTACCTGAATTTGGCTGTTACTATCAGTGCTTCATTTAAAAATGAAAATTACATGTGATAATGAGGACAGCAGCATTATTGCCAAAAAAAAAAGCAGCTAACTTGCAATTTGACAACATGACTAAGTGGGCCTTAATGCTGTTGTTTGCACACACAGAGAGAGAAATGCATACACACAGGATTGCATTTGGCAATTCATTTTGCCAGCAGCAACATGCTCCCTGGGTGAAAAAAAAAGGGGGGAGAAGATACCAATCCTTGCCTTTGGTATTACTGTTCCAAGGATTTCCCCAGATATTAAAATTGATCTTTGTGTGTATATGGTGGAAGCTTTCATGGGAAAGAATGACTAAACTTCAACTTCCATGCATTCGAGCAACAAAAATGCTTTTGCTGCATCAAACCCTGCAAGTATAGAGAAAGAGCACCCTCATCTTTAGCTGCCAAAGGCTGATTCTGTCTCAAAAAATTCAGTTCAAACATTTTTGCTCAGGAATTCCCACTGAATAGGCTGCATCAGTGTAAACAGCAGATGAATTGCTCCATTTCGTTTTGTTACTTTTACTGCAATGAAAGCTCATACCTGAAACCTCAGGATCTTTGCTCATAAACAAATAACACAGAAAACACAAACAATTCAGAAATATATCAAGCAAACCATAACAATCAATTAAAAATGTATGTCTGCTTATTATGCAAGTATATGCTAATTGTTGAACAAACAGCTATTTTCACCCCTTATATAAGCAGTCAAGTAAAAAAAAAAATCAAACTATATTTCAGGGAATTGTTATTGTTAATTAGAACTAAGAATTATAATCGGCACTGGATATAAATTCAGGAGAAACAAAAATATTTTTTAAAAACCAAGTACGATCAGGAACTAGTATAATGATGCCCTAGGGGGTTTTAACAAGCAAATGAAGAACAGATATCATTGCAAATAGGCATTGCAAAACACAAATTGAAATTCTTTGTGTAGAAGTGTGTGTGTGTGTGTGTGTGTGTATGCGTGTGTGTGTGTGTGTGTGTGTATGCATATCTGTGTGGATATGTGCGTGTGCATGCACGTGTGTGTGTGAGACAGAGAGAAAGAGAGAGAGGGTGAGTGTGAATGGATGTTTATGGGTATGTATTACACAACTATGCCTAGTAATTCTAAGCTTTGGAGGAACACACAGTTACATCCTATGTGTAACAGCATACTATGGGAAGTCCGACACAATGGTTTGTAAAACATTTTACGGCTTAGGGCACTGAATGAAACCCAGCCAATTTTTATTTATTCAGTATACTGTATTACATAGTTTGTGGAATGAATGAGTATGGAAAAAAGGATACTGGGTTAGATGGGACTGGTCTGATCTGGTCTGGTACAGAGCATATGGTCTTCTGCAAGTTTTCTCAATGGCAGAAGACCAGTTATGGTGCAGAAGGCAATTTGCTTAATAGTACTTTACTAATGTTTCTCATAATAAAACATGTGGTTCAAAAAAACGTTATCCTTGTATCAGATAAAACTGATGCCACAAAATGATCAGTGCCACAGATAAGTTTTTTAGAAACCAAACTAGTTTGGAAAAAGTTTTTAGCAGAAAAAGTATTTGAAAGCCTCTGTGAAATTACATATGCTTCACTGGTTCACACCTCATGGAAAGTCATAGTTGTTTTAACCATTACTTGTGTCAAAGCCACACTACAGGAATCCAAACTACAGTAATGTCATCATCACATTATTTGGATAATGGCAAATGTGATGCATTCCGCTTTCTTCTCACCATGAAGATGTTGCAAAATTTATTTATTCATTGCGTCCTGCCTTTATTATTTTTACCAATAACTCATGGCAACAAACATACCCATACCACTTCCTCCTCCAATTTCCCCACAACAACCCTGTAGGATGAGTTGTACTGAGAGGGAGGGCGGGAGGGAGGAGACTGGTCAACCAGCTGGCTTTCATGGCTAAGATGGGACTAGAACTCATAGGCCTCTAGTTTCTAGCAAAGTGCGTTTACCACTAGACCAAACTGGTGTATAAATTACAGTGACTGAGTACACATGCTGAACTAAATCAAAACCAAATAACTTTATGTAAAGCCCACCCATTGTTTGTATATGTGGGTTGTAATTATTTTTGTCAAAAAATAATGTAGGAGCAAGAAGAACAGTTCTTCTGTGGGTTTGTGTTACTTCTGTCCAGTACACTGGATCCCTATTTTCTTTCTTTCTCCCAAGTGGATACTACACAAAATTTATGGAAACTGACTGTATACATAAGGTCCTGAAAAGACAGATGAATGGCAAAGTCCGGGCTATAATGACATTATAACAGCTATGAAGGCAGCACCATCTGATGGACAACAGTTGAAGTGCACAGGTTACAAAAGGAGCTTTCATGTATTTTTAATATTAAATCCGTCAGAAGTACCGGAGCTTTCCCACCCCCCTTTTCTTTAATTATCTGAGCATTAGCCATGCAAGTTGGTTGCAAGGCATTAAATCTTCAGTAGTTAAGTATAATCTTCAAGGTGAAAGAAGCAACATTCTCTGTAGCCTCATTTACAAAACTAGACACAAAGTCCTATTTATTTCTATATTCTTTATCTCTTCAGCAGCAAAGTGAGTACCAAAAGGGTGGCAGTTAGCATTCTGAATCACACAGTGATTAACCAACAGGGACAGTGAAAAGTTCCTAAGCTTTCTAATTGTTGCTGCCAATCTATTTTTAGTTTATAATTAAAAATTGCAATACTGTGTGTCTTCTCCTGTGTGCTATTGCTTAAAAATAAAACCTGAATGGCATTTTTTTCCCAACATGAAAGCCTTGGGGTTTTGGTTTTGTTTTCCTTTCATGTAATGTATTCAAACTAGACCATTGTCACTTGCACTTTCTGCAGAATATCTACTGCAGACTCATGGTGGCAATGCATAAGTGTTAAAGAAGTTACTTTACTGTTGATTCTACTGCAACAGTAAGAAGTAAAGATTTGCTATGTTCACCATCATACAAAACCTCTATGAAGAATTTAAACTGAGGATCAGAGACTGTAACATCCACCATGGTCCATGTTTTCATGCATGTTTAGGTCTCATACAACCATCCTAAATATGTACTTTGAGTTCTCACATATTACACTAAGGCACATTATTTTTAGTCCAGGATTGCTGTGTTCTGTAAATCCAGCAACTGCATTACTTATGACTTTTCCGGTTGTATGAACTAGCCACTTTTGATTTATTCAACAAACCATGGTTAAATAACCTACTGCTTAGCATGCTGAACAAACCTCACATTAATGGGGAACTTTGAAACTTTCAAGTTAATATGGAACTCAATTTCCTTCAAATTCACACATTCATAAAATGCTCTAGTCCTGAATAACTATTTGCTAGCAATGAAAAAGATATTTAATCTGCAGTCTTACACACATTTACCTGGAATCGTCTTACTTAGCA
Source organism: Oxyrhabdium leporinum (assembly GCA_032468155.1). Taxonomy (NCBI): domain Eukaryota; kingdom Metazoa; phylum Chordata; class Lepidosauria; order Squamata; family Cyclocoridae; genus Oxyrhabdium; species Oxyrhabdium leporinum. Next base: position 11,389 of record JANHFL010007663.1, read on the forward strand.
GACCAGTAGGACCTATTAATGACCCCCCTTCATAGGAAATTACCAATTGATCCTTCCCCCTCCCACCTTTTTAAAATGAAATCTAAGACTCCATTCCCTGTCAGCCTAAATGGCATTATCGAGATGCAACTGCATTAAAGGAAATATTATCCATACCATTCTGTGGTTTATACATACATACATTATACACACACACACACACATAAAATTCCCTGTGTTCTTACTGAAAAAGCTATTAAAACACAAAATGTTGTTTCAGGCATTTGAACTCTGAATTCTTTTATTTAGCTGGAAATGTTGAGAGCAACCTGTTCTTTAACTGTTCAAACTTGAAAGTTACAACAGGAACCAGCCTTGAAAAGGTACAATAGGCAAACAGCTATACCTGCATGAAGGAATTTCATACACACAGACATGTAAACATAAATATAGATTTCCTGAGTTACAAGCATGGCAATCCCACCAAATAAAAATGACAATAATTAAAATGCAAACTTGACACATTCCTTGGTAGGATAAAGTACAGTAAAAGCTATATATAGTTGGCCAACATGGGGAGTTCATTAGAGCAAAAATTATCAGAGGATCCAATTGAACAAAGGGAAACAAACTCGAAGAGATTTTCAGATTCTTTTTTTCCCTTATCTTCATATCTTCAGGAACACAAACTCCTTCTAGATTAAAGTGGCAGCTTTTGCCAACTGAAGCTGAAAACTGCAAGTTTTTCCAAGTCCCTAGATCCCAAGGGGTTAGATGATTAATGGAGAGGGTTGTACTGTAGAGGTAAATCACCCAATAAAGTGTAACTCTGTTGGGCAAGTTTTGAGTTAAAGTCTCATGTTGTACATTTTTAAAATGCTTGATGCTTCTCCTTTTCCTTTGATGGAGACCAACTGTTTGCTATAAAAAGAACTTGAGTGTCTTGACTCTAAAAAGAAGATGCCTTCAGTATCATTTAAGAAGCAACATTTATGCTTCTCTTGGTTAAAAATAATGGCACATCTATAAGGAAAGAAAGAAAGAAAGAAAGAAAGAAAGAAAGAAAGAAAGAAAGAAAGAAAGAAAGAAAGAAAGAAAGAAA
>JANHFL010007663.1:30794-45939 GCA_032468155.1 Oxyrhabdium leporinum
AAGCTGTAAACCGCCCCGAGTCTTCGGAATGGGGCGGTATATAAATGTAAAAATAAATAAATAAAAATAAATAAATTAAGCAGACTAGTCTGGTTTGGTTTTAAAAGCTGCTGTCTTATGAAGCTTACTGATATGCTTACCATGAATATTGAATTGTCTCAAGGTTTCAAAAGGCTCATCACTAAATCCTATTTACTACATTGAGCAAAATGCTTGAATAGTTATCAGCAGGAATATATGATAATTTCTGAATTCCTTTTTTGCAGTTCTTATTGTTATTTTGTTTTCTTTAAATGACAATAGTAAGTATCACGAAAGTAGCAGGATTTAAAGACAGAATTCATTTCAAGTAGCTATGCACATTTCCTCTTTGTTGTTTTCATTTCTCTTGCTGTGTTGGGATAAGTTAGAAATGTATTCCCTCTTTATTCTGAAAGAAAATATTCGGCTCTCATATCAATAGCTAAATGACATAAAGGGGAATTTATGTGAGATATCTTCAGGTAAAAATGTCTGATCTGCTTTCTTAAGCCTTCAGCCAACAGAGACCTGATCTCTACATGCAGTTCTTCTCAGGGCAGACTCCAGACTCATTTTTCTTAGAGAGTTCTAAAATAATTTACAGCAGTTAGGACTAATACATTTTTAAGAGGTAAGTAGTCAAGAAAATCAATGAGAACAATCATGTGATTACCATCTTCCATATGGACACAGCTGTTTCATTCACTCAGCTTGACTGTGCACTAAGTCATTAAGCCAGAAACCATATACCACAAGGATCTGTGAAGTACAGATTCTCAAGGAGAATATGTCTGTGTAAAATAATGCAACACTTGGTGCCATTCCAAAGAAGATTGACACATTGGTATTGCTTCTCTTCTTTCTTTGCACCTGCTATGATGATGTGTCCAGAAAACTTTTTTTTAAGTTACAAGCTTATGCAAAGGTATATTCAAAATGAATTCCCATGCAAACAGATGGTATGTCAAATAATTATATACCTAACCAGTCCATCAAACATTTTTAGCTGTGTGTTATTTTTTTCCTCAATACCCACTAGAATGGGGATAGATAATTTTTTAAGGTATACTGTGAATCAGTATTTCAAAAATCTGGTCTAGGGAGAGGTCTGTTCGTAAAGTGGGTGTGAGGATGGCGTGACTATTCAATAGCTCCCTTTCTTGCAAAAAGTAAAACAAAAGCAAATAAAAAGACAAAGTGAGTGAAGTGCTTTTACAACCTTTCTAGCCCTCAGAGATACTATGTACCACCTCCATTTAATGTTGTATTTTTATGAACTGATGGACAACACTGCTTGCTATGTTTATTTTCTGTGAAGGCTTATGGAAGTTCTGTGAGTCCCACCAGGCATCCTACAAATAAATATAATGTTAAATATTTGTATCCACAGCTTGATAGCTTTCCCTTTTCTAAGAATTAAAGGAAAATTCTTTATAAAAACTAAAATTTGATGGGCAGAAAGACGAGCAGATACTACATGATAAGAAGCCTAGTACTATCTAACCAAAGACATAGATTCCCCAGTTCTTAAAGAATAACCAACAAGACTCAGAATTCTTAAAGAAGCTATTCAAAATTGTCATTATTTGTTTTATTCTCAGTCATCCTTATAATAAAGATTAAAACTGTTACATTTAGGTGGAGTACATTAAGCATATTGTTTGTCATCTAGAAGATCATGAATGAATCTGAATTTTAAAATCTGACCATATTTTATGCAAGATTATTATACTATGCCAGTTAGTAAATTGTAGCATGGACAGATTTTCCAAGGTTATTCCTGAGTTGCTATTCCAGAACTACGTTGTGTGATAGTTTACTGTGAAATCATGTTTATACCATATAAGTCTCTTGGTGACAGTTCTCAAGCATATAGATGATCCACCACAGAGTGAGCTATGCCAGTTTTTGCATTCGATGCTAGCAGTAGGAGAAAAGATGAAAGTTACCATCAAGTTTAATTTAAAAAAGAAAAAAAGCCCAGGGCAAATGACCAAAGATTTGAGATAGAAGCCAAAGTTTACCAATGGTAAAAAACCCTTTCAGTAAGACTCTCTATCTCATCCTCTGCAATGCTAGTTAGAGTAACTCTGTGTAATTGTCTGTAGTGTCTGTAGTGATTCCTTGGTCACAGCAGGAACAGAGTCTACAGCAGTAGCAGCAATCTAGAAAAATCAATAGGCCAGAATAGAGATAGTGTGATCCACATGTAAAGACCTTTTCAGGTTTACCTGTGGTTTTGTTTTACCATCTGTCTGTATCCTAGATATTCTCCAGATGTATTAATTCCCACAGTTCTCAGGAACAGCCAAACAGACTGAAGATTGTATCTTCAAGGACCTAGATAGCAGGATCTGTCTTAGACTACAACATGCTGATTGTTTGAATTTTATCACCCTAGAATTTGAATAGTAACCAGGTAACTAGTAACCAGGTAATCTGTTACCAGATTTGTCTCTGATTTTGTTCAGCCTGATAGGCTTTAATTAATATTATGACCAGTAGGAAATAAAAGACAGGATAATGCAGGGGTGGGTGAGCGGGCCCAGCTGATCGTCGGAGCTACCGGCTCGCCGAACCTGTTCAAACTGGAGATACCGGTTTATTCGAACCGGCAGCATTCCACCTCTGATTATGACAAGCTTTAAAAAAGACATGGTTTTCTAAGGCCATGATCATCAGACAATGGTCTTTGCAAATTATGTTCTGCAATGTATTTTACATTAACAATTAGTTTCACCAAATAAGGACAGAATTGTTATTAAATGGTTATGTCCATTCTAGTTATTAAATGGTTATGTCCATTCTAAAAAGTCCCATTCAACTGCAAATGAGATGCTTATAGCACCCACATGTTTTGATCATCCAACATTCATAAGTTCTTGCCAGTTTTAGTTTTATGCAATGTGAAATTTCGTAACACCCAAGCAAAGAAATGACCTAAAAATATTATAAAAGGAAATAGCAGTTTTTGGGTAAATTGTGCTGCTTTATTCTATTAAAATATGAAATTTAATTTTTGCAGAATCCTATACCTTTAAATAATTGGAGAGATCATGAGAGCAATGGCTTTCATCAGAGAAAAACAACAAAAAAACTTATAATGAATGCTGTGTACATTTTAACTAGATTCAAATAATGAAAAGAGATAACTAAAATCTGTGAATATTACTGGGGCTTCTGTACAACTTATTTTATAGTCCAGAAGAATTTCTACTGACAAACTTTTTTTCCTCTTTGGTTTAAGTTTAAGCACTGAAAATTGTCTTGCTCTGAGTAACACAACAAATGGATAATTAAAAGTATTTTCAGGGGATATTTTTGTGTGTATAAAGTCATCTTCAATAAGTAGTTTTTAAGATTCTCATTTTTGCTGAAAAGCAACATAGAATACCAAATATGTGATTCTTTTTCCCCCTTCAGTTAGTATATCTGATGAGAAGCCAGCAAACAGACCAGAAACATCTCCACAATTAAGCTAATAATACCTGATAGAAATAGGTTGCCACAATTCTTTGGCTATAAATGGACTTAAACATGGACACATAAGACATTTGTCCAAAATATTATCAAATCTCCATGCATAATGGATACATTCATAAAATTGAAAAGCCTTTTCAGGGACAACTCATAGACACAAAAGGGATAAAGATTCACTGGATAAAATATTCTAGGTGAATAATTTCACTGGCTAATATTATGTAAAGTGTTTAGCCTTTATAGCTAAATATATGAGGAATAAATTATATGTAAATCAATGAAAATCATTCAACTATATGCACAATATTTCCATGTGGGCTGTTTGTATAATAATATTTTACTGGTTTTGGCACCTTTCATCAAAGCAGCACTGCAAACAGTGACTAATTAATTTCTCACCGGATTATGTCAGTGGTGTCCATGCACATTGCTACATTCTCTAATGCCTTGCTCTGTTCAAAGCAGGACTGGAAACAATCGGCATCATAATAGGAAGCAGTTTGGGTAGGTAAAATTATGTTCCTGAGGGGATTTTACTTTTGTTGATCAAGTTTTTCCTTCAGTTGTAGGATTCACCTAAAGAACTAGATACCATTTATCTTGACCTTGTGAATAAACCAAATGCTGGTTAGTAGATTATTTCCTCTCTGTTACTCCTGTGAAGTATTGAGAACTCATGACTACTTGCTGAGGACACATGACTGCAGAAAATATGAACATATGGTCCATGTGACTCATGTGATTTATAGCAAATGTCACTCGGGTGATGAATAACAGAATTAGAAGTGATATGTTGATAACATGAGAAGTACTCTCACTGATGCTACCAATCCCTAGATAAATATGAGGAGTCAGAAATACTAACCTTTTCTGTTTCTTAAAATAATTTGTTTTCCATTTACATTGTAACATAACTCTGTCTGCTTAGCCTATTCTAATGTACATCATTGTGTTTCACATGCTTTGAGCACCCCAAGAACAAACTCTACTACAGTGTTTTTTCAACTTAGCAACTTTAAGATGACTGGCTGGGGAATTCTGGAACTTGAAGTCTGGACATCTTAGTTGCTAAGATTGAAAAACAGCACCATAATATAGTCACTGAAGCAAAGTCAAATGTGTCATGAATGGGAACTCTACAATTTCCAAATGGCTCTTAGAGGAATCACATTTTTATTCTCCCATCAAGATTGATTCTGCATTAGTCAATCAAGAGGCCAAGCACAAGAAAGAACATTCCTTTAAAGAATTAGACATGAATATAAAAACTTAGCACATAGTACCTCTTTGTACTATAAACTGCTTAACACCAGAGTTCTCCAAGTTGGATAATATCCACGTGTGTAGGTAGAGAATTTAAGTCTACTTATCTTGACATGACCAGGTTGTAAAAGTCAGTCCTGTATAAAATTGATAGCGCATTTATTTCACTAAAACTTATTTATTTATTCATTCCACTAAAATTTATTATAGCCACCCACTCCAAGGATTCTGGGTGGCTTACAAAATATAATGTTAAATGTTAAAGCAATTAAAAATGTAGATAAAACAAAGCAAAATTGCCTAGACTAAAAACAGCCATTAAATCACAAAAACACTGCCTGTCCAAAAAAAATTAATATTAGGTCTTGGACTGAAACCATTTTGTCCCATTTTAAGGACAATGTATGCAGGGTTGGGCGGCTGGGGGTCCTCAGGGGTTCGGGCTGACCCTTAGCAAAGATTCTGTGTGGTTCACCGAACCCTCAAATTCCACTCCTAGCTTCCCCTTCCTACCCTTCCCAGCCCCTCCCCTCCCATGAGTCTCCATGTGGCCCGTTTTAGATGCAGGTAAGTGTAGGGTGCATGTGTAGGCTCAAGGAGGGCAAAAAACAGACCTCTCGGAAGTTTGGGAAGGCTGGAAACGGGCCCATTTCCAGCTTCCAAGGAGTGTCCGGAACCTGGACAGGTCATTTTCGCCCTCCCGGAGGCTCAAACAAAGACTCCGGAGGCCGGGGAGGGCAAAATGCCACCCCCACTGTGGTGCGGGAGGCCAACTAGGCCACGCCCACCATGGCCATGCCCACCCAGCAACCAGACAGCGAACCCGTTGCTACATTTTTGAATCCCACCCCTGAATATATGCCAATGGTTTCATAAGCCCTTAAATAGATTTAATAAGTTTTTAAAGAGAAAAAAAATTACCGTAAACCTTACTTTGCCTGTCAATGTTCCTGATGTTGCCTGGTTACTGTAGATTATCACACTATCCACAAATGTCAGCTATCCAAACCTCTGAATCTATACTGCATTGCTTATGTGATAATACTGTGTTCTGCTATTTTCTATTGTCCGTGAAAGCACATACTGTTTTACTACAGTCCAGAATAGTTACAGTATAGTCATGCACAATCCTTCTTAAATTATCTTTGTTTGAACTTTCTCTCGCCAATTAAACTCAGAAAGCAGAGCTTCTGAAGCCAAGTAAAGAACATGTGGCTAAGAGAAAGCTTATTAGCTGTTTCTGAAAGAAATATACCTTTAGGTAGGAATAAATGGTCTGAAAGATGTTTCTTATCTCATGGCCATTTCACATGTTCAGCTATGCCTGCAAAGCTATAGGAATAGTATCACTGTCCCTCTAAAATTAAAGCTAGTCAAACAAAGAAAAAGAGCATAAAAAGAGCCTTCGTTAGGTAATGTCCAAGAGATGGCTAAGTACTGCATAAAGGGATGTTTGAAAGAAATATGCCTCGAGGAGATACAGCTGTAAACCAGGATTGGCCTTTATTCAAGCAGACAAAAAGATTGCCTATGAGATCTAGATTAAATTGTGGTAAAGCTTTTGCAGCTGACAAAGAAAATTTCTTTTAATTAATTCTCTATACCAATAGAATACCGCATTTGAATTACTTAAACTCTGTGCATCCACAGAGTTAAAATGAATACTAATACAAATTGCAAAAGCCAGGCAGGTGTGGATTAGAAGGTTTTGTCATCATTTTTTATATTTGAATCACCCTCCTAAAGACATGGCAATAATCAGTATTAACAAATACCAACCTTTACATATGGGTAAAGAAGTCAAAACTAAAGATAAAATTCAAACTATGGCTTATATATCACATTAGCCTATGCCTTATTTACCATTGTTTAATGCAGTATATTAACAAGTTGTCCAAACTTGTATAATGTATTAAACTTCAACTTAACCAACCACATTTTAAGCTACTACATTGTAGTACTATCCAACTAATACAAAGCAGAAATAAATTCATATACATCCTTTAAAATTAGGAAGGATGAGCATTCTGCAAGAATCAAACGCAAAGATGCCCGCTTCAATCCCCAGTATTCCCAATTGAAGAAGAATGGGATTGGATGAGAATAACCTCTGATATTCAAGGGGGGGGGGGTAGAAATAAGGGTGAACAAGATTCCCTATTCCATTCCATTATGCCATTTGTATAAATGAAAGTCATTTATTTTGTAGTTCTTTCATTAAAATTTATATTTATTTATCCTTCATTGAAATACAGTTTCCAAAGTATCCCATAAACCTGTGTTCAAATGACCTCTCCTAATCCTCTTTCCCTGTAAATTTCATTCAACATTCAAGAAACATTCATGAAAGATACATAGTGTTTATTATGGACATGAACTAAAGGTGGAAATTTTCCCGCAGATGGGATGATTGAAAAGCAGAATAGCAAAAGGGAAATGACTGTAACTGAGTCATGAAACACAGCTTTTGCATTATTCCTGGCACCTCCAGGCAGGACTGAGGAAGATTATTCTCCAAACCCCTGGAGTGTTGCTGTGAGTTAGACTGAGCTATATGACTGGATGGCATTAGGCAGTGTTAGCTTTCTATATTGTATAAACCTTGAAAATTCCACTGCAAGACAAAAAAATAAATAAACCCCTCAGTCATTTGAATATTTACGAGCTACTTTTTTGCAGACCTACACCAAAAAAAGTGTCTTGTTATAAATAGAAACCATATGCCAACATAAGTCAAAGACATGCACATTAATTTAATGTGGACAAAGAATTAAAATGTTAGAAGCATTCATCATTTAGAAAAACAAATCATTAAGGAGTCAACCAAGAACAGAGTCAGTAAATCAGCCAAGAAACAGCAAGTCAGTCATTTAAACATTCTGGCAAATATTAGGCCTGTCCAGGCGGCCATACTTTACTTTGGGGCATCCAAAACAACTGGGACTCTGTGCACGCACTGTTGTGCTTTTTAACATTTGGATCAAAATGGTGCAGGATTTCCAAAGCTCTTTGAAGGGAAGTACTGCACATTCCAGAGAGCTACTCCAAAGGGGTTGCTGAATTTATCAAAGGCTGAAGAGATGAAAGGTTTGCCTAGACCTGTTTACCTTTATTTTTAAACAGCAGTAATTAAAGTACCTCTCATATTTCTCTTTGCAGATGATTTTCTTAAAATGAAAATCCGTTGGTGAGTACAGAATCCTTTGGGTGTGTAGTTATGTACCTCAACTCTCAAAAGCACACAGAAGGTGCTTTAGGAAAAATGCTCATGGGTTTTTCTCCTTATGTAAAACACACAGAGAGAATGTATTAATTGGACTAGTCACAAAAACTAAGTAGGGTCCGATCTGGTTAGTATTTGGATGAGACAAGATGATGCACAACACAATTTTGGCATGCACATGCAATCCAGATGGCTTCATTAGAATGGAGAAAGGATTAAAGTTGGATGCAAGTTAGTAGGAGGATATGTGAAAAAATAAATCCTGGTTGCAAAATCTGGACGCAGCTGCTGTTTAAAGGATTGGAGATCATAAAATCCTCACAGGTGTAAAGGGTGATACAGATTAAAGGAGGTGATAAAGTGTCTGCTGTTAGAAATAGCAGATCCAGTGAAATAAAGACCTCAAATGCACAAGAAGTCCTTTCCCCAAGGAAGAAATAAAGCTCAGGATTTAAGAAAGATGTAAAAGTGATCTATGGCACTAGATGCAAGAGAAAGACTAGGTGGGTTTTAGGGGAAGAGAGATGATGACAGGAGAGCAGAAACTTAACCTGATGTCATGGCTAGACAATGAAAGAAAAGGATAACCTATACCAGGGGTGTCAAACTCAACTTCACTGAGGGCCACATCAGGGTTGTTTGATCTTGGGGGGGGGCTGGTTGTGTGTGGCCAGGGGCATGGCCAGCTCATTGTCACATGTGTAGGTGGCACCTTTGGTGGCCCGAGAGCTCTGCCAGCGAAAAAGAAGCTCAGGAAGCCCCCCCCAGCTCCATTTTTGCTGGCATGAGCATCACGGGCTGGTCCTTTGCTGTTTCCAGGGTGGTCCCACAGGCCAGATCTAAGCATCCCATGGACCAGATCCGGCCCACAGACCTTGAGTTTGACACCCCTGACCTAAACAAGAGCCAGTGCTAGGTAGTCTTTTCTTCATCTAACACAAGAGAAAAAGAAACACCACTCATGAGTATGCACAAAATAAAGGATGGAAACTTTCCCCTCTACAGTACTCAACCAAGCGGGGTTCCATTCTTCACAGCCAGCAGGGAAGAAAAAGCAGTTTGGTGATTCATGGGATTAGCAAGAACTGGTTTCTAATGCTCAGCAATGGAAAGAGAGAAACAGAAGGTTTTAAACAGCAGGCGAACCAAATCACCCAGTAAATCAACTGGGAAGAATTAAAGCTTGCGTTAAGTCCAGAGAGACAGCAAGAAAAACAGAGGTGGGCTAGATCAGACTGAAGGGATTCAACCCAGAATGAGAAAATGCTATCCTGGCTGTTGCCTTTGGACATGTAGTAAGGGAAGGGAATGTTGGCTTGTTTAAATGGTGATCAGTCAATTGAGTATGACAGAAAGAGGAAAGGATAGATTGTTTGCTTTCAGCAAACCTTTCTACTGGGACAAAATGTAGTTTAATACCATTGAATTCAGTAGCTAAGGCTGGTTTAAAAATATTCTTGTAACTGTATATTCTGTCTGCATTTATACACAGTTGCTATAAGTAATAAAACTGGAGATATGATTTCTTGTTGCAAGAATGGAAAGCCATTAGTTGGAGCTTGTCCTTAGGCTTATTTAAATAATCCACAAAGAGTTGGAAAGATCTATACTAGGTATCTCAAAGAATCCTGATACTCCAAAACATTTCACAACAAATGATAAAAATCCAGTACTAAAATGCCCTGTTATGGACAGCTGATTACAATCAGTAAATTATATGACTGTTAGATGAGCAAGTATTACTCATTAGAGAATAGAATAGAATAGAATAGAATAGAATAGAATAGAATAGAAACTTTATTGCCACTTTAAATGTACACGAATCAGCATACATTTAAGTGAAATTTTATTGAAGTCAGCTCTCAAAAGATAACCATTATACAGATACCCACATACACATATATGATACAGAGAAACATCAGAGTCTAGTTCGAATATATGCATATAAATGATGAAAAAAAGAATCTTGCGAGTTTACAAGATGGATGGCATAAGGAACAAAGCTGTTACAGAATCTAGTTGTCCTGCTTTAGATACTTCGAAACCTCCCCTCAGAGGAGAGCACCAGAAACAGACTGTGAATTGGGTGTGTGGGGTCTCTAACAATACTTCAAGCTCTAAGCACATAGTGCTTATAAGGTTCATGACTTGGGCGTCCTTCTGAAGTCAAGGCTCCTGCTGGAGCAGCAGGTGGAAATGATGGCCAATGGGGCCTATGCATTTTGGCTGGTGCTGTTAGCTGTAAACATCTGCAATTTGGATAAGCGTTTCTTCTAGTTCTACATTCAAGGGGCAGCAACATCAAAATCTTAGTGTTACCAGTCTTCAAATCCTTTGTGGCCACCTTGGCGCTCTGAACACTTAAGTGTTACACTAAACTACCACTATTAAGTGTCCATCTAAATAATTGGCATAGTATTAAAATTATATTTTGATTATTTTTATACTCTACTCCCTTTGCATTGTACTAGAATGATTTTGTTTCATCAATATCATTCATGCACAGAGAACATCTCAGAGAACAGACACATTTTCAGCAGTATATCACTGCAAAAACATTAATGATGGACTAAATAATAAGATGAAAAATGTATGCATGTGTGTCCTCAAAATATAGCTTCACAATAAGAATATAAGGTATAACAAAAACACAGTTTAAACAATAGATCTTATTTTTAGTTTTAAATATTATACAGACATTTTTAAATGCCTGTTGGAGCAGGTGACATTTCAAAAAGAAAAAAAAACCTGTGTTTGCTTTCATTCATTCTTTGCCTCAAGCACAGCAGAAAGAAAAGTTAATGATAACATTTATTTTCATCTAACCATAGTAGATGAATAAAAAGCAGTCATATTTCAAATGTTCTGAATGCCCCCTTTATTTATAGATAACACTATCTTAGCTTTTTTGAATTGGTGCATTAAAACAGTTACAGACCAATTCACTTATGAGTTTTCAAGATGATCCTGGCCCATTTCTGCTAGTTCATCTTGCAGAAGACAACACCCAACTCTCAAAATATCAATTTTCAATTTGCAGGAACTGTGATATACCATTTACGGACTAATGGGCCTCTCTAGTTTCTACCTGCACAATAGATGTTGTTGAGATATATCTATCTTCTTCAGTGGTTTCCAGTAGTCTTAATCCTTTAACATTAAAAGTTTCTACTGAACTATCATTTATATTTTCCATTATTCTCAGCAAACTTAGAGCTTTTGCTCACATCTTTGGGCTCCTGATAAAGTTTATATAATTCTGAAAAATTAATCATGTTTAATCATTGTTTCACTTTATACCATGACAAGAAGTCAATTCATTGATGTATTAATATTTAGGTGCCTTAATGACTGTTATATTCAAGTGACAATACAATTTCTGAATTTATTTTTTTCTACATTGTACTGTAAATTTAAATATAATTTACAAATCCTTTGTATTCTTTTTCTCCAAGAGAAATTCTGATGGATGTGCCTAGACTTCTCTAGTAGTAGTATATTTGAAAAAATCAACAATAAATTACATGTAAATTCACAAAAATTAATGTAAATATAAAAGTAAGCTGCATTGATATTCTTAAATGCAGAGAAAGCCTTTGACAAATTGAATTAGTTTTTCTTCTTTAGAGTTCTGAGACATGAATCTTGGAGATAATTTTATTAAAAGGTAAGATCAATTTATACCTCATAGAAAGCACAAATAATTGTTAATGGAGATCTAACAAAACCTTGTGCAATTCAAAAACTGACAGATCAAGGATGCCCACTGTTTACACCCTTGTTTGTTTTAGTTCTTGAGTTATTGAATAGACATAAGACTAGGTGAGAAAATTATGGAAGGTAAGATTTAAAAAGAAACCTGTAAGTTAAAAGCATTTGCAGATGAACTAATGATGGTTTTGGAGAATCTGCTAGAGGGAATTGAAACATTAATGAAAAAAATAAAGGACTTTGGTGTGCTACCAGGTTTATTTTGCTAGCAAAGTGAAAAATGGGACTAAGGTTACATATAAAGAGCAAACAAATTAAAACAAGTGCAGCAATTGATCTTAAAACTGACAAGGAGTATAGAAGTGATGGTTAGCTTCTGCTATTTAAGATTACCTATCAACAGTAATGGAGCAACAGTGAAGACTACTACTTAGCAGAGTAGCTATGAAATCCAGGGAAAAATATTTAGATGCCAAGATGTATTTTTACCAACAAAGGTAAACAGCCAATGGTTTTCTTCAGGCATGGTTTTCTCTGGACTCTCTGTAGAACTGAACCACTGAGCTTTGAAGAAGCAAGATATAAGGATAATATAAAACATGTTTGTGTTGAAGAAGACTCCAGAGAGGGACAAAAAAAAACAAATGGATCATAGAACCAAATCCAGTTTTCACCTGAGGTACAATTGGCAGGATTCAAATCACCACATTTGGGACACTTTATGCAAAGATCCAGTTCTCCTGAGAAATTTATAATTCTGAAAGATAGAAGGAAAGAAGAAAAGATGGAGAATTAGCAGCAGGGTTTAATTGTACTGGTAACTGAGGCATTGTTGCAACATTTGAAGGATCAAGTTGAGGATCTATCTATCTATTCATGATGGCAGTCTAGATTTGAACTGAGTCCTGCAACTGAGAAATGCTCTTAAAAATGGATTTATATTTCAAATTATATTCCATGGCATGTAATGTTCATTCCAGGAGCTGTATTCTCAAAATATCGGCATGATATATCATATATGGAGCTATGAGAATTTGCAAAAAGAGATATATTTGGCCCTGTCATTGACTAGCAGAGCAATAAGCATTTTGTTGTTGTCCAATTCCATTTGTGTGTGGAGAATAAAAAGCAAAGAACAGCTATTTTCTTTCTTCTTATTCTTCATGACCAGATGGATATTATTCTAGAACTATTAGCATCTGCTTCTCTGAATTCTTGTAAGCTTACACTTATGCAACCAATGACAGTGCCCCGCTACCATGTCATATTTTGACATCTTTTTAATTACCTTCAATTTTCCAAGGCAATAGGAGTTTTCACAATTAGTCTCACTTTTGTATAATATCTAAACATCTTCAAAATATCTAAGCTTTAGCTTCATTATTAGTGCTTTCAGTAAGCAATCTGATTTTATTGTACATAATACTGAATGAATTTTCTTTTGATCTAGGCATGCTATTCTAAATCTGTTCTGATTGACCCATTCCATCTCAGGATTTAGATTTCATTCCAAACTGAGGTATCTCTTCGATGGTGATGATGATGATGCTTTTGAATCAGTTTATGATTCCTGGTTATTGCCTAGATTAGATTGCCTGCAGTTTTCTTGACAAGGTCTTTTGGGAATGGTTTGTCATTTTCTCCTTCCTAGGGTAGAGAAAGTGTGAGTGGCCCAAATCATTCATCTGACTTCATATAAGGCAAGACTAGAACTCACACTCTTCAAAGTTTATATCCTAATACCTTAACCACTACACCAAACTGGCTTTTGACCTTTCTCATCTTTTGGCTACATATATTATGTACCTGACCATATAAGGATATGTATTCTGCACTCATTCTGGAGATAATGCCTTGAATGCTATAGTATTCTAAAACAATTTCTCAGAGTTCAATTTGATATCTCTCTTCTAACCCTCACAAGGACACCTGTTCAGGAAGATCGAGTGTAATTTGATAACCCAGTCATTTTTGCACTGTCCAAGACTCAGATTCCAAGGATCACTTAAATATATCCACATACCCCTGTCATTGACACAGTGACAATTTTTTAAAGTATGAAAGTTATATAAATTCTATTTCTAAGCTCTAGTTTGGGATAGGATTTATTGGAACTTATCTATTGATTCATCTTGAAAATTAAATCTGGACTTCTGCCAGCTGTTTTTTTTTTCAGGATTCCCTACCACAAAATATGATCTATTATTTATAATGGAGCTACAAAGGCTCTATACTAAAAATCTACAAATGGAATGTATTTGATATATCTATGTGAGTTTCAGCATCTACCTATTTGCTAGATTTTAATAAATATGTAATTTCTGATTAAAATTTGACATTCTCTTCTATTTGTATCTCATCTTATGGCAAAACTGGGCTTCAACAGTTTAACAACGCACATCTAGTGATGCTTCCAAGAGCCCTTAATTTCCATTCATTAGGCATGGGTGCTTAAAAGAATGGCCTGCTGTATGGATTTCTATATGCATTCTAAAAATCAAAGAACAGTGGTTCTAAAATATATGGAAATGATGAGAAGGAATATAAGGAAATTCTGATAAGGTGGACATTATAATGAAGTAGAGAAGCAGCTACTATGGTTCTTACTCTCTTGCTTTCATCCTCCTTATTATTTCTTTGATCAGAATAAGAGCAAGTTTAGTTTACTTCTCCAGAATAGAGAAGTAAAAATTAGTTTGCATAACAGTGTTACATACCATTTTCCATCACCACTTCATTATTCCTCCTAAGGGCCTAGCCATATTTCTGTAACATGGATTATAGATAATCCCACACTTTAGTTACAGAAATTGATGGACATAGGAAATCAACAATGTTAATTTTAGTGTTATCATGGATGAGAGGATCAATTAAGGCTTGTAGACATTTATTTTTCTGTTACAAGAGATAAAGAACATTGATCTATCTGATAAGAGTTAAGCAGAGGTAAAGCAATTTTATCTCTTGCATTGTTTAATGAGGAAGACATCACAAAAACTATTTTCTTCTTTCCTGTGAAATCACAAAACCCAATTGGGGCTCCATCTGCTATAGCAGAACTTATCTGGTGTTCACTTATACTTCCTACAATAACTCCCAGCCATTTTCAATAATGTCTTAAAGCAAAAGTGTAATTGAGGCACTAAGAACACTGGCGCTTACTGGTTTTGTCTGCTAACAGGGCACAGTGGAATGAATGTATTTAAAAAGAAAACTCTTCATCTGATTATTCCTGTCCATCCCCAAAACATGTATACAATACTGTCATATGAACAATATTGTATTGATTGATAGACAGACAGACAGACAGACAGACAGACAGACAGACAGACAGACAGACAGATAGATAGATGTAGACATTGTAGAGATAGAGGAGAAAGAGAGAGAGAGAGAGAGAGAGAGAGAGAGAGAGAGAGAGAGAGAGAGAGAGAGAGAGAGAGAGAGAGA
>JANHFL010007665.1:0-20428 GCA_032468155.1 Oxyrhabdium leporinum
CTCTCTCTCTCTCTCTCTCTCTCTCTCTCTCTCTCTCTCTCTCTCTCTCTCTCTCTCTCTCTCTCTCTCTGAAAGCCCTGCTGGGTCAAGCCACCAAGATCTCCTTGGGTCTCTTCATTACTCCTTTTATTTCTTCTCTTTGGAAATCCGGGCTGGCTGAGGAACGAGTGCAGCAGAGGCTTCCCTTTGGGCGATCATCATCCTCTTGCAACCCCCCTGGCCGGCTGTGGCGAGGCTGGGAGGGTGCACATGCATGGGGAGACCCTCAAGAGAGCGGCCGGCCTCCCACCCCATGCGCACCTTTGCTGCGCTTTGGCACTCGCTTGAGGAGGATCTCCCCGCGCGTGTGCACCCTCCCGGCCCTGCCACAGCTGGCCAGGGGGTCATGAGAGGAGAAGGAGGGGAGGAGGAGGAGGGTCGCCGGAGCGTTAGTGCAGGAGTGAAGCGACCCTGTATCTGCCCTCATCCCACATTTTCACGTAAGGCAGCCTTAGCCTCCTGCCGCTTCAGGCTGGAGCTCGGGCCCTCTGTGCTGGGCTGAAGAGCTGCAGGCAGGGGGGGAACGATGACGAGAGAGAGACAGAGACAGAAAGACAGAGAGAGAGAGAGACAGAGAGAGACAGAGAGAGACACACACACACACAGAGACAGAGAGAGAGATATAGAGAGACAGAGAGGGAGAGAGAAAGAGAGAGACAGACATAGAGAGAGACACACATAGAGAGAAAGAGAGATATATAGAGGGAGGAGAGAAAACAGAGACAGACAGACAGATACGGGGGGGAGACAGAGATACACAGAGAGGGGGAGAAAGAAGGGAAGATGGGGAGAGATACAGTGGGAGAGAGAGAGACAGAAATGTGGGGGGGAGAGACAGGAGAGGGGGGAGAGAGGGGAAGATAGGGAGAGGGACAGAGATACAGAGAAATACACAAAGGGAGGAGGGAGAGATACAGTGGGGGTAAGAGAGTGGGGAAGATAGGGGGAGGGAGAGAGATAAGGGTGGAGAGAGACAGATGCAGAGAGAGGGGAGAGAGAGGGAGATGGGCAGAGATACAGAAATATAAGGGGGGGGAAGAGAGAGAGAGAGAGAGAGAGAGAAGGATTTTGTGGCTGGGTAGGCCTGGCTAGGGGGTCATGTGACTGGGTGGGAATGAATAACATCGAGTTGGCCACGCCCACCCAGGTTTTGTGGTTCCCGATGTTTTCTTTTTTTCTGTGGGAAACGTGTCCAAAGGGCTTTTTGAGGTTGCAGACCCCTGATCTAATAATATATAATGGAAGCTTATCCTAGAGTCTGTGATGATATAGTTATCCTGAAAAATTGATGATGATGGTGATAATGGAAAACAAGAGATTCAGTATAAAATTTATTACACTATTTAAATTTCATTCTTGTTCTTTCACTGCTGCTGTGAGTTATTATTGTATAGATCATATCTGTAGTAAGTTGATTAAAAAGTAAATCCTACTTCATTTTTAAGAAAGATGGTGTGCTTGGATATTTCAAATAATTTAAAGTTTAAAATCTACATTTAGAATCTATTTAAAACAAATTGAAAACAAATTCTGAAAGAATTATTAAAAATAAATAGGAATGCCCCGTCTTAGTGCTCATGTAATACAAGTAGTCCTTAACTTATGATCAAAATTGAGCGCAAAATTTCTGTTGCTAAATGAGACATTTGTTAAGTGAGTTTTGCCCCATTTGATGACTTTTCTTGCCACAGTTCTTAAGTGAATTACTGCAGTTCTTAAGTTAGTAACATGATTATTAAGTGACTGCCTTCCCCATTGATTTTGCTTGTCAAAAGTCACAAATGGTGATCACATGACCCCAGGACACTGCAACTGTCATAAATATGAGTTAGCTGCCAATTATTTGAACTTTGATCACATGACTATGGGGGATGTTGCAGTAAGTGTGAAAACTTGTCATAAGTCACTTTTTTCAGTGCCATTGTAACTTGAATGGTCACTAAATGAACTTTTGTAAGTGGAGCACCACCTGTATACACCTGCATACACCTGAAGTGTAATTACATTTGCAGAATGGGGTCAAGTAAAGGATTTTCTCTTAGGAAAAAATAGAGACCAAGATGCCAATGAGTAAACTATTATTTTATACCTTATATAAATTAGATAGTATAGTTATTAACTAGCAAGAGTTGTCCTTTTCTGTCTAATAATATGAGAAATAGGAATAATCCAACAAAACCAGTTGGCAGTAGATTAAGAACAAAAATCATATAGTGCAAAATGTATTACTGCAAGATATTGTGATCTCTGTCTTAGAGAACTTTAAAAGAACATTATTAATAACTGAGATACAAATTAGTTATTGTAGTTAGATGACACCTCCATGATCAGTGGCAATATTTCTACTTTTGAAAGACTAGATTCTAAGAATGACAAACTAGACTGTTTAGTGGTACCAAAAGGGACTTATTTCACCTCTTGTAATCTGTCTATTTCTCTATTTCCATCTCTGCTTCCTGATCTTAGACTTGATTGGCCTGTCAGGACTTTGAGCTTTAGTTGTGACGGCAAGATGCTGGCTTCAGCCTCTGAAGATCACTTTATTGATATTGCTGAAGTAGAAACTGGTGAGTATTGCTTTTGTACTGCCTAGCTGGAAAGTAATTTAACCTTTATTAGGAGAAGAGATCAACTGAATGAAGACATTTTTTACAGAATGGCTAGTAGAATATATGCACACACTGATGTATCTTTATTTTTTTCCTATCTTTTGCTTTGTATGATTTTTGGTCTCAGTTTAAATGCTGTATATCTGGCAGAGTTTTATGCTTAGGCGAGCATAATATCTATGAATGAAATATATGAAAATTCCTGTATGCCTTAAGCCAGGGCTGTCAAACTCCCGGCCTGTGGGTCGGATGCGTCACGCCCTGGCCACACCCACGTCTGTTTTAGCAAAGGGGAAAAAAGTCCCGATATAGCACATGACGCTGCCCTGATGGCATGAGTTTGACACCCCTGCCTTAAGCTGTTTTGAAAATCTTGCTGTTTTCTTCTTGAGAGAGGGTTTTTTTTTAAATTGCCCTTATAACTCTGAATAAAAGAAACCCTTATTCAACGGTACTTCCTAACTTGCATTCTTTTCCATAATGAGCTAAGGATATAGGATCTGAGCTATGTTAGTTTGTCCCAAAGGCAGTATCTAATTATGTCTTTGTTTTTTTAGGAGAGAAGCTCTGGGAAGTACAGTGCGAGTCCCCAACCTTCACAGTCGCTTGGCATCCAAAACACCCGCTATTAGCCTATGCTTGTGATGATAAAGACGGCAAATACGATAGTAGTAGAGAAGCGGGGACTGTGAAGCTCTTTGGTCACGCCAATGACACTTAAAAGAAATCTGCTACAGACTTTATTTATAATTTGGGATTCTAAGCCGGTGTAGAACATTCAGAACTCTGGGCTTGTTTTTCTTTGCGGCAAGAGAGTAGTGCCATGAATTTTAATTCTTTTGTCCTGGAATTTGGTTTTAAAAAAGTGTTTGTGCATTGTTAACTGCCCTAGGAGGCAGAGAAGTTGAAATGATGTGGACTTCTTTGGGCTCATTTTGATTGCAGAATTACAGGGAAGCTATCAATATTTTAGCTGCCAATGCATTTGTGTCCTCCATCAAAACAGCCTCTGTCCTCTGTTTAATTGAGAGTATCAGAGACAAAAACATCTTCAAACATGGATTATACGTCACTGTCATTTTCCTGTGTCTTGAGAATGGAAATTCTGGTTGAGAATTATGCTGGTTTCCTCTAGCCATCTTTGAAACTCTCCTTTTCATAGTTAACTTTTGAGAAAATGTATAAATGTATGTGTCTAATTCCTTTTGTACCTTAGGATAATGAAAGGAGTAAGGCTGGAAAACCATAATAATTTTTGTATGATCCCGTTTTTGTATCTCGGATAAAAATATTTGCTAAAATATTGTGTATTGTGGTTTAAAGGGAAATTTACTGAATTTCTAGGGGGAAAAATCATACAGTCTTGGAATATTGATCCTCTCATCTCTATCTTCTGGGGAATGATTACAGTAAGCAGCACTCAAAGAGGCAAAGACAGCCAGACTAAGGGAAGTTGTTGCCTTGATTGAAAGCTTTCTGGAAGCAACTTGTTGATGAGTAAGAATCAGAACATTGACTGGATCAAGCTTTGGTTTGACATAGCTGGCTGTTATGGATGATTATGTACAGCTCATCTAAGTGTTCTGCATTTTTTGATTTTCAGTCAAAAGAATTGCGCTGTTGGAAAACTGTTTCCAGAAAAGTAATGTAGCAATATTAATATTTTCAGTCTTGCCATTATTGCTCCAATTCTGGTGTCTCAGCTCCATTTTCCTAATGTGAAAGCCCTTTGCTTCATTATTTGTAGAAAATCCAGACAATGAGTGGTTGTGGAAGAGTTTGATGTCATGATATGATTTATCCAATTTGGTTTTATGAAGTGCTAATGTTAGTGAAGATGACTGAAATCAATTCAGAATGTTCTCTTGCATAAGAGAAAATAGTGGAGGCAATTATTGGGGAAAAAGTTAAAAATAAGTTAGGGTAGCACTTTTTAACTACAATAGGATGTGCTTTTATTCAGGTTTAGTAATTCTGTGAGTAAAAATATTAGAAGATACGGGAAGAGACATCAGGCTTGCAATAGCTACTTTGTTTTTCAGTAGCTACAACCAAATTCTCAAGCAAATCCTCAAATAAAATGCCCCTGAACAGATATTCAACCCAGAATTTGCATTTACTTAGTTTAGAACTTGCTTTTCAATTTTTTTTTAGAGGAAGCCATTTGTGACTGTTGATACTAAGTTCATTTACACAAAAATACACACTTGACTCTGCCAGTATTCTTTTTCATCTAAAATTAAAAACAAGAAGGTGTTACTGTTATAAGATACTGTGAGTTAGAAGCAATTGGCTCCTGAGGCCCTTGCATGCAGTCATTTCTGCCCCACATATGTCTTAGTTGGATTGTTGCAACATACTCTACATTGGGCTATCTTTGAAGAGTATTTGGAAGCTACAGCTGGTACAGGATGCAGCAGCATGCACAATTGTGGGAGGCCCTCAGGTGGCATATACAACCACTGTTGTGTGAACACTGCTGGTTACCAGTTTGCTTCCAGGTCCAATTCAAGGTGATTGGCTGGGTCATTTTGCAGACATCTTTGTGCATGGTTGCATTCGTAGATGTGCTTTAAATATCACAAGATGGATTTAGGTTTGGATTGATTTATTATGACAAAGTGGAAATATTGTTCAATTTATAAATACTCAGCATGAGCATCAATTTGATGGGGTTGGGGGGGGGTTGTGTAAAGAGCATGCAAATACACAAGGGACCCTAACTTACAGAGGCAGGCTTTTGTGCTGTTCCCTTTTTCATGTTGCAGGTTTCCCTGAACTATTAAGATTATCTTTCTAATTAGGCCCTTGAGCCTCACTCAAAATCCGACATGCTGCTGCATACATATAGAAATTACAGAATGAATGCAATGTAAACATCTTAGGGTAATAAGCTTTCTTCTGTAGCAGTAAACTAACCTGGATTTTTTTAAATGAAGAGCAATACAATAGATTACCTACCTGGGATAGGTCAGCAAGCATTGCCTTGACTTGAATACTGAAAAGGAAACTCACCAGTTTAAATTGGGCTGTTTCCGTTCCGTATTCTCCACAAAATGGATTTCTAAGCACATTTCTTCTATTGGCCTTCTATCGTCCTGATGGGAATTAGTTATTACTGCCATTGGAGGGCAGTGTAATGCTTAAGTTGGAGTGTGGAATAAAATAACAATTTGGCTGTTATTCTTCTAATTGGTTCAGCTTGAAACCTCTGTGTATTGGTGGTTGCTTTTTGTATTTTTCTTCCTATCAAATCACACAGTAATTTTCTAAAAAGTGTCAGTTTATTGGAAATAAGCCTAGGGCTGCAGCCTGTGACAATTACAAGCTCCAATTATTGGCCTTTGTGTTGTGCATGCACAAGGAGTTGTTAGGTTTTTAAGCTGGAAGGCATTAATCCACTGTTCAGTGTTATTAGCGTTGTCCAAGCGTCTTCAGCCATACAAAGTGAATGGCATTTATCACACACTTATCAACAGGTGTTCCCTTGACCTCTCTTAAGTTCTCTTTGAAAAACCTTGAAAACAATGAGCTCAACTTCTAGCTGTCCATTCACTATAAGAAATAAATGTTTGGTATCTTCCATGATTTCTGCATGAAGCTGTCCAACTCTCTCCATTTTGAAACTTGAATCAGATCTTTTGGGTGTCTTAGTTTGCCACCCCATTATTCCTCTTTCTGTCTAAAGTTCCTTTGGACCAGCCAGTGTGGCTCAAAGCAAGGGATTGTGAATTTAATCCAAACTGCCTGAAGTTGTCTTTCCCTTAGCATAGCAAGTGGCAAATGGAGTAAATGAGATAAGTACTGCTGTCCTCAGATTTGTGGTGGGATATATTTTCTCACTTGAGCTCATCTCTGCCGTACCAGAGTGCCCTTGTATGACATTGAAAGCACACAAGGACATTCAACTGTGTCATTACTATAGTAGTTGCAATGATAAATGTTCCATGCAGTTGCCTTTGCAGAGAGTGTTGTACCAATCTCAGTTCACTTTCTGTTTTTGCAATGTTTATTCTCTGCCAAGAAATATTAGTGACATTTTTTTGAGGAATTCCCCAATGTGATGAGTTCAAATGCAGTCCAGGACTTATGGGGATGCTAAGCCTGCAGCCTGCGGGAAAGACAGTCCTCTCAGGAAATGAGGGAACCTGCTAGACACTTGGCTTTTCCCCTATTCATCATGAAGACTCTTATTCTAAATTGTCCAAGGGGGTCATGAACTAGAACTATCTATGACAAATCAGTTAATAGTTAGCCTTAATAGTTCAGGCTTTCAGGTAGAATCAAAGGGAGATAATCTGACATTGGTATTCATTCTGCTCATTATTCCACATGTCAATGACACAGTGCTGATCGGGTGATCTGTAAGCTGCACTTGACCAAGACAATATTTTGGGCATCTTTGCATTAGTCTGTATTATCATTTTTACAACTTTGTATGAGATGAAACATATTGGAGAAGACTCCTGAGAATATCAGGTAAACTTACTAAAACTCTCCTGTTTATAACCTTCAATTGGGCAAAATGATGCATCACAGGGCAACAAGTTTTGAATCAAGGTACCTCAAATGGACTAAGTTAAAGAATGTGTCCAGAATTCGGCACCCATTACTTCTATGTGATTGAAATGTCAGGCATCTTCATACCAGCTTTATTTGCAAAGTTGGGGCTGTTGTACCATCACTGTGATTGGCTGCACTCATGTGATCATAATTTCTGATTACACCTCCCAGGGTGTAAAGGAAAGGAAAATGGAAAGGTATATTCCCCACCCTCTTTCCTCAATGTAATCTATGTGCCTGGTGACAAGGCCTGATGGATGAGTGGCAATTGGCTGCTTTGGAACCAAGGCCAAAATTTGAAATTTCTTAACAGTGATGGGCAGCAAGGGAAGGATGAGGGAGCAATTCAGATACCTGCTGGCCAAGTCTAGCTGGGGGTGTCGGTAGTTGACAGGTGAGCCCCCTTGTTCCCTAGAGGGAGGTGTCCCTAGGGAATATGCCAGGATGGGGAGCAGGGATACAGTTTTCCTCACAGTACATGACTTAGTTCCCCCTCCAACCATCAAAGTGGTAGGCAATTCCACAGGTCAACCAAAGGGAGCAGGAAGAGGCTTCACTGGAGTTTTGCTGAGGGTCACGAGGGGGTTGAGAAATGGATACCAAGCTATGTTATATATAAAAGAAAAGAGGGAGATGGTGCAGAAATGTGAAAGCTAAAAATAAATGACACAATGAGTCATGGGTTGTCTAGTATAAATGAAATATCTTTGGAAAAATATAAAAAAGATGTACAGTATTAACTTTTGGGACCTTTCATATGCAATGTGGCTATATGAAATTTACAGCAGGTCAGTCTCTTAAGTTCTCCTGTGTCTCAGAGTGGAGAAATAATTCCACACTCTTTTTTATAGTTTTTAACTGGGAATCATAGCCGCTGAAATTAGAAATGTTGATTTATAAAGCATTTGCTCCACTCTATACCTCCTTCCTGGTTTTCAGTAAACTTCTCTCACTCAAGCTGTATTTCGGGTTTGACTTCGCTCATTAACCCATTGTGAGATAACTGGACTTATTGTGGAATCTATTTTTCCTTAATGTATTGCATTTTAATGTATAACCGCTGCACACTACTGCGTATAGGCAGGGAAGGCCAGTGTGGTAGGATTTTTATAAACTTATCAAATCCAGTGTTTGTTTTTCTGTTAATAGACAAAAAAATGTATCTAAGAAGTGCAGAAGGAGAACATGAGTTAGTCAAATGAAAGGACTTTTCATATCTCACTTACACATAACTTCGAGCACACGAAATCTAGGTTTTTGTCCTCTTTGGTTGCTGCCGGAGGAGAGCCAGCAGAAGAGGCTATTTGGAAAGGTACAGGAACATCGCAGCTTGGGCTGGTACCAGAGGCCTGCCAGGAATCTCAGCAGGCAGCCCACTGCCACAGATCTCCAGGAGACTAATCACAGCCATTACTTAATTTTAAGCTGAATAGGGTGGAACCCTTTCCCCCAGAGAGCTGCTATTATCCTCTCTCCCTCTAATGGTTGCCTTGGTCCTTGCCTAGGTCCTAATGCTGCCTTCAGGAAATTAGCAGATCAAGAGCAGGAGAACTTTCTACTCTGCTCAGGCAGGCTGCATTTCTGCCTCTTTGTGACCCCCTCAGCTCTGTGTGGCTTTTCTTCTATAGAATTTGCAAGGACCAAGACAAGTAGTATTTAAACTGTTATGCATCAGGACCTAACTGCTGAATCCACTTTCTGAACTAAAGGAGTGTTTCTCTCAAAGAGAAGCCATGCTGTGTAGAGACGGCATCTAGAAAAGGGTTGAGTCAGTGTAGGTAAGGCAATGTTTTTGGATTGGGAACACACCTGGAAAATACGGGTGTTTAAAAAATAGCAGCAGGGAGGTCAAGATTAACCATAAAATCTTGATCGGACAAATAGCTTCCCAGATGCTCTGTGTCACTTCTTTCTGGACCAAAAGAACTGAACATAAATTTGAGACTAGGGTCTAGTTGAATAGGGCAGTTTGATGGTAGATGCTACCAACTAGGCTTTTTCTAAATGATATAATAATCAGCAATGATGAATGTTGCAGCAGTGACAGCAACTAATTGTCCTTGGCTGATCTACAGCCCTTCCTCCAAAAGCTTTAGGCCTGGTTAATAGTTAAGACACTACCATGAACTCCAGACGCTATACAGTATATTGTCAAAAAACATCTTGGAAGAATGTAGTGGCAAATTGTCTCCCTATTATTTTTATATTATTAATTATTTTATATAATTAATTATCCCAGCAAGGACATGTAATTCTTAGCAATTGAGTTCAACTCAATGAAGAATTTACCATTTTGTATTAATGGAAATACTACAGTATTAAATTAGCCACTACTATTTTTAGTCTAGCAGTTAATATGGCAGAAGTGATGGATAGCACTTTCTTTTTAGTGGTTTCCATTTTTGGAATTCAATGGACAAGCAATTTGTCAGATTCCATTATTACTGATTTTTAGCAGGCAAGATCCTAACTTCTATATCAAACACAGCAGGAGCCTTAGATGCCTTAAAAATATCTGGTAGGGAGATCAGATTTTGAACTTTATGAATCTCAGTTTAATTTTTTTTAATCCTCTTAAAATCTATTTTAGCAAGTCATCAGGAACTGACTATTAAGATAATCTATAGGTGATTTTACATTCTACTAAACTTGTATGTCATACAGCGTTTCTAAGTTGTGTTGACAGGATGTAAACACATAGATTCATATTACTTTTTCAAACAAATATAATTTTCATTTTTTTACCATGACAATCTGTAATCTTAAAGAAAAGAGTTCAATAATTAAAAGTACAAACTTCCAATAGAAGGGAACATATGCAGCTCAGAGTTGAACTGTGGAGTCTCTGAGCTTCATTGTTTGCTTGCAGACATTTCATTATCCAACTAGGTAATTTTATCAATGATAATTTGTGTGTGGCAATATGTTTTTTATTATTATTTTTGCTTTGAACATTGAACTTGTCAGGGATTGGATAGATGTTCTCTAATATTCCTTTCAAGTCTTACATTCTATATAGCATTGGCTTTGAAATAAGATGTGCTCCCTTGAGATGGGTTTTTATTTTGAAAGACAGCTTATTTTCAGTTTATGATTAAAATAGCAACTATTTAATATACCTTCTTTACGTTGCTTATAGATATAGGAGTATGGGATGATTCCCCCCCTCTCAATTAGGGCATTTTCAATAAATAATGTTCCCTGAAACATATGTACTTTACATTGAATATTCAGGAAATATTTCCTCTCACCCAGCATTAAGAATTCATGAACATAGAAAGTTGCCTTATTTTGAGGAAGATCACCAGTCCACTTAGCCCAGTATCTGGAGTTTAAGGACAAGGTGAACAACTAGATAATCCCCAGACGTTTTAAATGATATTCCCATGATCCCCAACTATTAGCCAGATTGATTGGAGCTGATGGAACTGATGTTTTGGATTTCATCATGCTGCTTATTCAAATTCTGTTCTGATCGGTAATAGAGCTGTAAGCGCTTTTTAAATTCTGCATAACTATTAAAAGGTAGAGAAGCCATGCTTTATTTTCTATAGCACTATCTTAATAAATGTTCACATGAAAATGTGCAGAATTCTAAAAGACATTAATATGCCATGCATGACAAACATAGGCAGAAGAAAGTTCCATTGCGTTCAATGGAGTTTGTCCTTGTATAGGTGAATAGAGATAGGAATGAAGTAGCTCACTCTGTCTCTGTCTGTGTGTGTGTCCCACCCCACCATAAAGTATAATAGTGCCCTTTATTATTTATTTATTGATCATTATTTTATTATTATACAAGCCTAATGCAAAGACTGAAAGGCTACTTTTTTCCACAGGAGTCCCATAAGTGTAGTTGGGAAAATGTTCTATAAACTTAGGAATCAGTGTGGTCATTTATTCACCTGTATGTTTTGAATTAGCAATAGAATAATAAAGGAAACCTTAAATTATACAGAACCCATGCACACTCATTGAACACAGTATTTTGAATAGAGTTCTAGATTGCCTAAATTGTTGTCTTACTGTTAAGATCTGTCAAAAACTTCTCCTGAGGGAGGAAAAAGATCTTTTGATTCCAATCCGAGTAAACAAAGTAGATAGATTGGCTTATTTAGCAGAAGAGCTGCTTCGACACATATGTTGGGGGAAAAGCTTCATAAGCAGAATAACAGAGAATCTGGATCTCTATATAGTGGGTATTCAATATTACAATAGCATTTATTATTTGGTTTGGGGTGGGGCTAGAAAAATTACTTTGATAGAATGGAAGGCAAATGCCATTGTAAGGATAGCAAGGATTTGGTCTATACTTTTGGGGTCAGATATCTTCACTAAGTTATACAATTTTGATATGCTGTTTTATTGTCCTCTTATTCCCTTCTCCAAATAACAAATTATTGTATTAAACGAGGGTATCATCAGGGTTGAAATGAAGGGTCCTTGGTGCTCTCTGAGCTTGTTTTCTTGCAGCCATTACCCAAAGTAGGTAACATCATCCAATGCTACCATAGTGCCAGCTGTAGCACTGATGTTACCTAGTTTGAGTAATGAAATGTGTGCAAGAAGGCAACCAAGCTCAGAAAGTACCAAGGATTCCTCATTAAACTATTTCCCTTTTTATTGTAATCTTTTATTGTAAAGGGTGGTCATAGATTGTAATAAAGATATTTGATGTGATTTGATTTGATATATAGTCATTTTCTCCTTCTCTATACGCATAATCTTAATGTAATATATGGAAAGTTGAAAGAAATGACTTGTTGCAGAATGCTGTACCTGTCAAGAACATCCTAGAGAGATCCCAACTTAGTCACCTCCTATAAATCTGCCTTGGGGTGAAATGTCTTATGTTTAACAGATTTGGAATCTCTAGCTAGGGAGGAAATGTTCTACAGCAGAGGT
Source organism: Oxyrhabdium leporinum (assembly GCA_032468155.1). Taxonomy (NCBI): domain Eukaryota; kingdom Metazoa; phylum Chordata; class Lepidosauria; order Squamata; family Cyclocoridae; genus Oxyrhabdium; species Oxyrhabdium leporinum. The sequence continues at coordinate 12,117 of JANHFL010007665.1, forward strand.
AGCTAATCATAGATTAAAAAAGGGTCACGGCAGGAACTGGTATCCTCTGGTTCAAAGGAACCTAATTTGGTCTTCAGTCTAGGAACAAAAAGAAAGCAGTCGCAATATTGGTCTACAAATTACTCTACATGCCATTTTTACACATGTTCATTTTTCTTAGGCTTTCTTAGGCTCTGAATTCATTGTCCAACCAATTGCATGGCTTCAAAAATTGTTGTAATTAATAGTGAGAGTGACCTGTGTAATGAGAACTGAGGTTCAGGAAGAGGTAAGGTCAATCAACAATTGAGGCAGAAAACCTGCATTGAGCAAATTGTTGGCTTGCTTGGTGTTTTATCACTTCCATAGTTCTGAGAATGTTGGAGAATGACTCTACTTTCTGCCATCTCTGAGCAAGCATATAGCCAGCACAGTCAGACCCTGCACACTCTAGCAGAGTGGAAAAACCAGCATTGTTCCCAGTAAATTTGTCATAAACACAATGTGGTTACCAGGATTATATTCTGAAGTCTGTTCCTTCTGGGGTGACTTCCTTTTCATCTCTCATGAATGATGTTAAAGGCCACAGGGACAATTTGCTCAACCACATATCAGAGCATACAAACAATGGATTTTGGTGGACTTAATTCGGCAAAGGCTGTTATTGAGCCTACTGATTGTCACACAAATTGCATGCTAAACTGCTGAATTCCCATCTTGTGCTGCTACTGCAATCCATTAATCATATATGATATGATGCTGCCAACTGTAAAGACATTTTGGACTGCTGTTCTAGTAATAATCTTTTCTCTTAAGAAATTGTGGTAGATGAATTCAGTGCAGTGGTATCGTTCAATATATTTACTACTACTTCGGGATCTCTAATATGGAGTGCATGAGTTCAGGGTGTCACAACTGCATTTTTTATTCATTTGATTTGTATCCTGCCTTTCTTCAAAGGCTCGGTGACATGTGGACTGGCAGCAGTAGTTGGGGTGGGGAGAAGGGATGGTTTTGTGGGCATGCCTGCTGCTTACGAAAATGGAGCTTCGACGCTCGCCCACTGCTTGTGTGGCCTGGTTCTCAATGCTTAGCGGCCTAGTATTGGGCCGCAGGCTGGGGATGGGAGACCCCTGCGGCAGCAGATATCAGATGCACATTTCTCAATTTTAGGAAAACCTATGCAGCTAACATCACTGGAAAGGGCACTTCAAGTGTTGAAATTACTTCCCTAGCTAATTAGGTCTTTCAGGGATGGACTCTCAATGATGCTTCTGGAGCATCAATCAATAGATGTGTTATTGCTGGTAGAACCAGGTAGGATAGCAGATTGGCAGATTGCTGTGTTCCATTTCTATTTTCTTTCCTCCTCCTCCTCCTCCTCCCTTCTACTTGGGGCTGCCCTTGAAAACTACTCAGAAGTTGCAACTGGTCCAAATGCAGTGGCATGTGCAGTTTTGGGTGCCCCACAGTTCACCCACAGCGCAGCGTGAGCTGCACTGGTTTACAGTTGCTTCAATATGCTAGTTGTCATCTTTAAAACCCTACATGTTGCAGGGCCACCTCTCCCTGAGGGTATTGACCTATCTTAACAGGTTGGATAGGGTCGGTATGTTCCAGGTCCCCTTTCTTAAATGATGGTGGTATCTCAGATGCAAACCTTTCACTCCCCAGCCTTTTGGAAAAGCATCCCACTTGAGATCCAAGGGATCACTTCATTTTTAGCCTGCTAGAGGCTGTGAACACCTGGCTCTTCTCCCAGGCACTGGGCTAGGATGGTTTGAGCTATGAAGGTGATTAGTGTGGCGCCTGGAGGGAGAGTGCTTTGTTTTTAACTATGTTTCTTATGAATCGTTGTGAACTGCCTGGAATCATTATGAGACAGGAAGCCGCGTAAGTCTTGTAAATGAATAAATAAATAAATAAGCCCCACAATCAAAGCCCCATCCCTTTCTTATGTGCAGCATAGGGCATTGATTGCACAGTTTTGGCTGCCATCTTGACTCCCCATGCAAACTCTTGCTACTGTTACTTCAGCATAGAAAAGACTGGGGAAGAGAAAATGTCCCTTTTTATGACCCAGTTGAAGATGCTGTCCATGTTCTACTAAAGAAAGGTGGTGGTGGTGGGATCAAGTGCTTCCCACTGGAAACCTTTCAAGTTTGCAGGGTCCTTACATTTCTTTCTGTCAGAATTCCATTTTTTGCTTTGTTTTTTTGTCCCTGTTACACTTTGCTATGAAGGAAGAAGGAAATATCCCAGTCAGAGATGAGCACATTTCAAAAAGGCTTTGAAGGTGGCTTTAAACCCCGAGCATCCACCACAGCACCTTTGTGCCATTTAAGCGTACAAGACATTTTCAAGGCTCCACCCCAGCTTCCCCTCCGTGAAAAAAAAAGAGAAAAGCTGCTGTTGCTGCCTTAAGAGTCAATGAGTAATGTGACAATTAATTATGATAATTATTTGATTCATTAAAGCGGCAGTAGAAGCTTTTTTTAGACTAGCACAGGATTTACCTTTGAAGTACACACAGCTCTAAACTCAATTCCATCTCTGGCGTGTCTCCCTCTCAGAAAAACAGCCTACCTCTGTAGCCTCTTCAGACAGGCAAACCTTTGGCCCCTGGCTTCTTCTGGCTCTGTGGTCATTCTTCTCTCCAGGTGCATTGCTGGGTCAATTCGCTGTGTGTTATGAAGTGGTGCTTATGCCGACGGTGGTCAGAATCTCTTCTGGTTGGATCTCAGAGACAGTTGACACAGGGCAATGTACAAACTTCTTTATTTTATTATTTTTCTTCAAAGACTAGGTAGAGCAGAATGATCACCATAGGGTGGATGAATGGAGCCCTTCAAGTCTTCCCTGCCCCTTTTGCCTGCATCTTTCACCCCACACAGACCAGGAAAGGAGCATAATCAGCTCCCTGCCAGTGCCCAGGTTAAACAAAACAGGTTAAAGTCAGAAATCATGCAACCCTTTGGCTCAGATTCAGCTACAGAGTTTGCCTGTCAGCCTCCCCTCATACGGCAACAATAACCTGAAGGTCCTGCAGGGAGCTGCGTTTGCACTGGATTGTTCATATAACTCATTTGTCTCATCATTGTGATAGATGCCCTTGGTGGTTGCAGGTGGGACGAGGACTAGTCAATTAGACACAATGATTCTAGAAAGCAGATGGCACAAGCAAGGCAGAATGGTTCATACAACCCCTTGGCTTAGCGCGTGGGCAGTCAACTTCCTCAACAGATTAGTGAGAGGAAAGTAAAGAAGAGCAACTCCATGCATATGACAACTAACTCTTGGGCACCAGCCAAGGAGGGGACAGGATGCATTGGAAGGCTGGAGTCAATTACTCTGTGACAATAGTGAATTCCTAAACGATGTCTTATTCTGGAAGCCATTTGAAAAAAAAAATAGCCCATATTTTAACTGGTTCTTGGAAAACAGATTCAGACATTTCTCCTGGTTTCATGGCAAGCCATACTTGTTCCCCAAGGCCTGTACAGACAGATAGACCTACTGATTTGTCTTGTGTTCTCACACATCCATGCGTTTGGAGGAAATGCAAGAAACATTCAACATCCCTTCTTACTATCTATATGCTATTCTCTCTCATTCATGTTTCGCCCATGAATGTTTACAAATGATCATTCTCTGACATATAAACATTCATTCATAGCAATGACAAGCAAATGCATCCGATTGTGTGATACACGTGTACCTCCCATTATAGGCAAGCCTTCTGTGCAAGTTCTTTGGCCATCAAAAGTGGTGGAAACATAAGGCGTGTAATCCTCAGCCCCAGTCAAATTGGTCAATCTGAGCAAAGTGGATCCATGACACAGGACATGCCCCTTCTGGACATATGCATGTCATATTTGTATGTCCAAAAGGGACTTCAACACAATAAGATGACACTGCTTTTATCATTTTGACAAAAACAGTTGGAATCTAGAGATACCCATCAGTCTGGGGACCTAGAAGAATATCTTAACCTTTATATGTAGGATAAGGTAGAATTCTCCAAATATGGTGAGATTCAATTTGAAAATTTAGGGAAATGAATCCCAACACAATTGGAGGGCATCAGACTGGGAAAAGCTGGTTGAGGGAGACTGATTAAAAGCCATCACTGAACTTGTTTTGCCTTTTATCTCTTGTTCTTTTCTTTCCATCTTCCTCTTATTCACTCACTCACTCATATCACATACATGCATACATATATAAAACATATATACTCTCTGCAATTCATGTAAATTTCAAGTTGGAAGCTGATCCAGCTCCATTAAGTAAGATTTGAAGCAGAATAGTAGGGTTTTCTGCTGGCTACTTCAATGCCCTGGAAGCTGTGTTCTGCAGCTCCTCTCAATGACATAATAATATCTGAGGTCTGAGATCAAAGATCATGGGGAACCAAAATGGTTCTTCCCCAGCAGGGAAGAGGATGCTGAAATGAGGAGGAGCTGCAGCAAAAACACATCTCCTGTGGTTCAGGGCTTCTGCTCCTATCCTGGTAGCAGAGGAAGAGGCTTAGATTTCTGATTTGTATATTTTTGTGTGAGATGGGGCTAGGATGGCCTACTGACATTTGCACATGATGAAGTTAGGTTTAATTTTGTCTCATTTCTGTGGGCATTGCTATTTCATGTCCCTCCAGTATTCTAAGACCGTGTGTGTGCCTCTTTGTTCTTGCCCAGAATGGTCCAGAGACTTACTCAGGGGTGGGATTCAGCTGGTTCGGGCTGGCTCAGTTGAACCGGTATCTCCGACGATCAGCTGCCAGCTAACTTCGCTTGGACAATCAGCTGGGTCCGCCCCCCGCCCGCCCCTGTGTTTTTCTCTCCTTTATCCTCTCAGCTGATTCGCGCAGCAGAGCGCATTGCCGTGCCTCAGCTGTAGTTACTGTGTTACTACATAGAAGGCAAGCTGGTTGTTTTGAAGCTGCGCACATGCGCGAAGTGTGTGTTAGGTGGTGCGTGCAAGAAGTGCACAATCACCGAACTGGCTGTGAAACCGGTTGAAACCCACCACTGGACTTACTGGTACTTACTTCTCTCTGCCTAAATACCAAACAATGGGTACAGTGGTAATTTTGTCAACTGAGAGCAACAGCATCACCACAGTGTGGGAAGTTGGCTTCAGCATCAGCCCTTTGCCCCAAGTGAAAAGTGGATTTATTGCAGTTTTCAACATTCATCCAGGAGAATTATGTAGACAATAAACAGCTTATGTTCCCCTAGCAAAGTCCTGCCATTTTGGCACAGAGTTGACTTGCCCAGCAACCAGCATGAAACTTTGCAGGATTCTCACAATCACACTCTTTTGTCCTATGGGATGACTGCAGACAAGCTCACGTTATATTGACAAAACATGTGCTAATGGCTGTCCCCTTACCACCTCCAACCCGGTCCCCTTTTCATTTTGCTTGAGGACCTTTTCTTTCCAGCTCCATGGGGCTGTACGATGACCATCTAATGAGTGACTAGCAGAGACAATTAGACAGATAACAAATGTTGGGGTGATTTACCCTGTTACAGAGATACCTATGCAAAACATGTTGGGCGGCCAGAGACACAGACAAGCAGGCAAGAGGGTAAGGGGGTGGTCCCTGACCCCAGGACGCTCCTTTATACAGCATGACAGAGCGCAGCCTGCAGAGTTTTTAGCGTTGATAGTATTGCAGTCTAACTGATATGGCTTTAACTATTAAGGAAGAAAGGAAGGATAGAAAGAAAGAATGGTGGATTTTGGATGCAGGGAGATAACTCCCAAACTCAAACTTGAACCCATCCCCAAACAAAAGTAGAAGGGACAGAGTACCAGGAAAATTTACCAGATAATCCAGGCCTTCCTTCTTCCCAAATAAACACAAGAATGAAAACTACAAAACTTCCCCATAGAAGGATGGACGTTTGATTTTTTTCAGCAGTGGCCAAGGACTATTGGTACTGGGGAGAGGGCACCAGGCCAAAGCAGCAGTGAGGCTTCCTCCTTGTCTCATAGTCACCCCTTTTTGTGTGATGTTGTGGCTTTGAAGAAACAATGGGGAGAATCGGCCACAGAGTGAATGCAACAACTGTGCAGTGAAAGGGAACTACTGGCGTATGCTGGAGTGTGGGTCGAATACCCACCACACGCTCAGGCCACACTGGGTTGCAGAAATTGAAAAGTGGGCAGGTTTTCTCATAGACCATGAAGGACCCATCCTTTGGAATCAGCATGTATGTCTGGCTATGCATACCTGTAGTCTTTCTAGACACTTCAGTGAAAGAGGAAAAGGATGCAAGAACAGTTCTGCTAATATTTGTGTTGGCCACTATATTTCCATTGGGAAAGAGATTATCAGCATCCTAGGATCAAGATACGACAGGGATGGACTTACTGACTTTAACATAGACCATTTGGTCTAGTAGACAACTGAAACTCCCTGGCCTGAGAGGCTGTGTTGCTTTCTCTATAAGTGTTAGTGCAGGGTATTCCTACAACCTCCTAAAGAAAGCAGGGATCCTCAGTTGGATACATGAATACATCCCATTCCCTCGAGTGTCTTCATTTTAGTCAGTTGATCTCTAAACCGATCTCCACATTCATTGCTTTCTGCAGAATGGGAAGGAGTGTGTGATTTCATGCTTTGTTTTTTACTCTGTAAAAGTCTGCAAATGTGTCAGCTAAAGAACTTTTTGAATAAAATACTACTACTGGATGGTGGAAGGGGAAAAAAAAAATCACGTCTTCCTCAGGGCCCCCTAAGCAGCTCATGTAATTTTTTTCTACTAGTAACTTACAATTTTTTGCAGTGGGCCTCCACACTAGGCTTGTGGTAGGAGTTTGACTCTTTTCAGGACTGAGCTCTTCCTCCCCAAGCATATGACAAGACTATGATTTGCCAATAGCCCTAAAGTGAGGATTGGGATCTCTCTCTCTCTCTCTCTCTCTCTCTCTCTGTGTGTGTGTGTGTGTGTATCTGTATCCAACTGGTCCTTTCCCTTGGTCAGGGATGGAATGTGCAGGGGCTACCTCGGCCCCCGTGAATTAGGCAGGAACAGCAGAACAGAGATTAACAGGCCACAATCTCTGTTTGGCAGTTAGCACAAGGCTAAGGAATATGGGGGAAGGAGGCAGGCTCAGAGGATTGTGCAGGGGCCTGGCCTCCCTCTGGTGCCTCCTCCTCCAAAACCCCATGAGGTTGCGTAATTGAATTTGGTCCCAGTTCCCATTTGTTTTTGCTTTGCTTTGACTTTCTAGTCAGCTGGCCCTTTGGCACCACAGAGCTCCACACCAGCTCTGTGCTGGGAAGGGAAAGCCCAGGTGAGCGGAAGGAGATAAAACTCCTGGCAGTGCCCAGCCTGTGGCTCCAGGGAATCCAGCAGTCTAGAGTGATGATAGCAGGGGCAAGGTAGGGAGTATGTCCTATGCCTGATGTGCTTCTCTTGGGGACCGAGAAGAAGGCCTGGGAAAGGTCTGTGGCACAAAGACATGTGTGAAGTCTCCCCTTGAAACAAAAACTGGAAAGGAAAATGCCCCATGAAACCCCAAAAGAAAGTCCCTTCACCACCCAAAAGCCTGAACCGAGTGTTGAATCGGCAACACAAGGAAACTCTGGGTGGGACTTGGGCTGGTATGGCGGCTACTTCTTAAACATGTCCTGCAATGGACCTGGCAGATACTTGAGCACCGTATCCAGAATGCTCTCCTCATCCTCATCTTCATCATCTCCACAGCCAGCTGGGATGGCTTTCTTGGGTCGTGTCAGGCTCCCCTCACAGGGCTGTTCCAGGGCTGCCTTCTCCTCTGCCTCTTTCTCCTCTTTCTTCTTCAGGCCATACTATGTGGGGGAGACACACAAGACTTCTCAGAGAAATACAGGAGAAGGTAGATCTTGATTGCAATACCATTGGGCCTTGGGTCATAGGTGTCTTAAATTAAGATTGCATTGACTTAATCACCTAGCCAGAGGTGAAATCTAGCTGGTTTGCACCAATTCAGGCAAACCGGTAGGGAAAATTTTGATTGGTTCGGAGAACTGGCAAATATCACCTCTGGCTGGCCCCGTTCCACCCGCCCACCCAGTCACTCTTCATCTCGCCTCCCCACCCCAGCATAGGCTTAGTAGCCTACATAAGTTTACCAAGCAATTAGTCACCACAGTGTCTCTGCCTGCCTTCCACGAGGACGTGCCTGTGCCCCAACTGCTCCTGATCTGCCTGCCTGCCTGGGTAAGTAACTCGCTGCCACCGCTTGCTTCGCTTCCCACTGGCGCGGTGCCCCTGCATGGCCTAGCTAGCTGCCCCCCCAGGGGCCCTGTAGCTTGCCTGCCACTGCTTGCTGTGCTTCAC
>JANHFL010007665.1:23660-40476 GCA_032468155.1 Oxyrhabdium leporinum
GCTTATAAGCTGTAAACCGCCCCGAGTCTTCGGAATGGGGCGGTATATAAATGTAAAAATAAATAAAATAAAAAAAAAAGAAGGAATAATGTTTAGAAGGTGAATGAGTGTAACCATGTTGTGTGCAGGTGGGATTCTCTTTCATTCATCTGGAATGACTGTAGCGAGGAACAAGCAATGCTGGGATGTTCCAATCGGGTACAAACAGATTCAAGGGTTCATGGCAAGAGTCCTTGTTGCTTTAATTCACTTTCCCTCAGTGAAGAGCGACAAAACTGTGAGGCTTTGTTTTCAATAGGCATCCTGCTGACATGATGCTGTCAATCAAGGGGGAAAACAGGATTCGATCCCTTACCAGGGAGCAGATGATTTCATGGCTGTGGACTGCTTCCCTTTCCATTCTCTGGATGCCACCCTGTTTCTGGGGAGGAATCATTTCCAGGTGTCAGAATCCCTTTCAAGGAGCTGATCCCTGAGGGTATCTTTCAGGAATTCAGTTGTTCCATGAATTTCCCAAAGCACAGGGCAGTGAATGGGCATAGCTGGCTGCACCCCATGGACATCTAGTTGAGAATAAAAATGCTGGACTAAAATGGGCCTCAGTCTGATCCAGCAGGGCTATTTTTATATTCTTACCTTCAGGTGCTGGCTGCCTGGGTGCCATCTTTGCCCAATCTTCATTGTTCCCCTTTTGGGAAGCCACATTTCAAGTGCAATAGAGACCTGAAGTTGCAGCCCTTCAGTGGGAAGGCAAATGGGGGGGGGGGGCAGGGTTTCAGGGAGAGAGAAGGGGGTTCAAGGAAGGAGAGGGACCTTGCTTGGGTCTCTAAGGGCTAGATGGAGCAACTGGGAAGGGTTTATCCCATGGATTGGAAGATCTCCATTCCTGCTGTAGATAATTGTCCAAGATGCTGGATCTGTAAGGGATATTATCTATTGAGTTTTGCAATATTCCCATCTCCTGTAATTGTTCTAGCCTGTGCGACAGAAACCCTATGCCATGGGAAGGCTATATTAGATATGACATAGTTATATGACAAAATTTCTGGCTCTTTCTCCCTTTATTAAAAAGCTGATGCACAAATGACCAGGAGTTGGAGTGGCCATCCAAATGTCAAGTCTTACGGTAGAATTACTGTACCTTCAGATGTTGTTAAATTACAAACCCCAGCAGCTGATGCATGGCCAATAATAAGGAATGACGGCCTCTGTAACAAGGCATGAAGAAGTCAAAACAATGACACTAATTATGAAATCATCATGTTTATGTAATGACATCATGATATCTGAGGCAAGTATATTCCCCTCAATTCTTGCTCCTTCATGGATGCCCAGTAAGAGATGCTCAGAATTATAGTTTAACAACAACAGCTTAAAAGATACAAATTTTTCTGGGCAATCAATGCATTTCTCAAATAATTCAGGTTAGATTGAGTGGCTTCTCAAAACTGAGTTTTTGTACTTTAATAAAAGAAGCCAAGTCTTGGCCATCAAGATCAAAAATAATCATTTCTCCAGTTTCCTAAAGCTCAGTCTCCCTACTCTCTATCCTTTTTTTCTTCCAAACCACTCCCTCAAGATCTCAGTGACAGAGAGATTAATTGGAAAATGGCAGGAAGGTGACCCACCTTATCACGGATTTGCTGCCGAACCTTTTCCCGTTCAGCCTCCATGCGGGCATGCTTTGCCTTGCGCTCTTCCTCTTGCTGGCGTAAGGCTTCTTGTCGTTCTTCTTCCTTCTTCTGGGCATCTGGGTCCTTTTCCTCTTCTCCTCCCAACATTTTACCCATGTCCTTCGTGGCCCCTGCACATGGCATGGTTGAAAACATAGTAAGAGGGACTTCTGTGGGAAATTTATACTTTGATTTATTTATACTTTGATTTAAATCCCGTTTCTTTTCAGTATTTCCCAGAAGGCCGGTGTTATCCACTTCTATTACTGAGGAGAAAAATAAGGAGATGGTGGATTGACTGATGAAGTTTCTTCAGTCAGGAAAATGGCTGTGTGCTTCTCCATTAGCCTTATTAAAAAAAAACCCTGAAACCTGCTAGACATTATTATAATGCCTACCAGGACCAGTGATTTGCACTTTCTTTTCTAGATGGAAACCTAGATGAGTGTTTTAGGTCTGAAAGAGAGTGACTTTGGGCCAGTCACGCTCTCTCAGCTGAACACACCTCACAGAATTGTTGTTGTATTAGATATGCTCGCTGCCTTCAGTTATTTATAACAATAGTAAAGGCAGGATAAAAGCAAGCAAACAAGTAAGTATCTCTCCAAGGCAGAATCTCAGAATCAATAATCTCCTTTCTGGTTGTGAGAAGTCAGTATTTTCACCGAGATAATTAGCAAATTTCCTTGGCGGATCTCTAGGGGGGGCTCAGATGTCACTAGACATCTGAATAAGAACACTATTTTTTGAAAGGGCCTCTCTCCCTTCCTCTCATATTTGTCTTGGTTTTCCCATTACGACAACATTGTCTAAGCTTGAATACAATATTATATAAGCAGTACCTTTGTACTTAGGAATAGCCCTAATTGTGCTATTGTGGACAAATGCTTGGACAGTTCTATTTTTGTAAAGAAAATAAAATAAAAAGAGAAAACTTCTATATTAACAATAAGTAAAGTCCAAGAGGGGACGTGGTGGCTCAGTGGCTAAGATGCTGCGTTTGTCGATCAGAAGGTTGGCAGTTTAGCGGTTCAAATCCCTAGGGCCGCGTAACGGAGTTGTCAGCCTTGGAAGCCATATTCCCATTACTTGTCCCAGCTTCTGCCAACCTAGCAGTTTGAAAGCATGTAAAAATGCAAGTAGAAAAATAGGGACCACTTTGCATTTAGTCATGCTGGCCACATGACCACGGAGACGTCTTCGGGCAGCGCTGGCTCTTTGGCTTAGAAACAGAGATGAACATCGCCCCCTAGAGCCGGAAACAACTAGCACACATGGGCAAGGGAACCCTTACCTTTAAAGTCCAAGAACTAATCAGACAGCATGGTTAAGGAATTGGGCTGGGACTCAGAAAGCCAGATTCAAATCCTATTTGACTTTGGAGCTCATGCAACAAAATTGAGCCAGTCCTTTCTCTGAAAGCCACTACTTTACAGACTTTTTATGGTGAAGATACGATAAAAGGGGATCTCCCTTGATCTCTCAGAAGCTCAAAAGCAGAGATGGATAACTTGTGGCCTTGAAACTCTCTCCAATCACATCTATGGGCATTCACATTATGTAGTAGATGTCAGCTGAGAACTTACCAGGATAATTTTTTTGGGCCCTCTCTGTTGTAAACTTATGTTTCAGACATAGGAAAGTGTTACTTTTACTTCCAGCTGTGCAAGGGATCTGCAAATTTGGTAAATGCTGTGAGTATGGGAGGCCCTGCCTTATTTAAAGAACAGAATTCCAGATATTCACTATAAAAGTCTGAGCTTCATAAGATAGGTTGTAGAAGTGTCACTGCTTGAAAAAAGATTTCTGAAGAGCTTGGAAAAACAACTGTTGATGCCCATCAAACTGAAAAAGTTTACAAAACTATTCCCAAAGTGTTTGTCCCCACTGTCAGGCAATTCATCACCACTGTTATCATCCCCAGGAGTGGATGACCAACCAAGATCACAACAAGAGCATGGCATATATCAAAAAACCCCAGGGTAATGTCTAGGGAACAAAAGGCCTCTTTTGCATTGACAAATGTCAGTGTTTGTGATACCACTATCAGGAGAACACTGAGCGATAAAGGTGTGCTGTATGGAAGGCAGATTGAAGAAAGCCACTGCTCTTCAAAAAGAACATTCCTTCCTATCTACAGTTTGTGAAAGACCATGTGGATGAGCCAGAAGACAATTGAAAGAATGTTCTGTGGAAAGGCGAGATCAAAATATTATTTTTTTTTGCCTGAATGAAAAACATCTTGTTCGGTGAAATCAAACAATGCATTCCAGCATAAGAATCTCACCCCATCTGTGAAACATGGTGGTGGCAGGATCATGATTTGGGCCTATAGACCCAAATTTGCTGCCTCTGGACCAGGGCTTGCCATCATTGATGGGATATGAATTCTGAACTGTACCACCAAATTTTACAGGAAAATGTCAGAATATCTGTCCTTGAACTGAAGCTCCAAAAAAGTGGGTAACGCAGCAAGACAATGACCCAAACACACAAGTTGTACGGCCAAAGATTGGTAAAAGCAGAAGAAAGGAATGGCCAAGTCAAAGCCCTGATCTTAATCCTACAGAAAAAAGGGAGGACCAGAAGTAGACTCATGCAAGGAAGCCCACCAAGATGCCCGAGTTGAAGTTTTCTGCTTCCACCAGAAATTCAGTCTTAACTGCTTAGAATAGTAGAACTAAGAGAATATCGTGAGGCGGCAAGACTTACCCCCTAAGGCTTGTTTCATCACAAAATCCATTTCTGCTGGCCACGTTAGCGAGCTCTAGGAAGTTGTAGAATTCTCATCCAGTGCTGCTGATAGAAAGCTTGGAGTCAAGGGCTACCTGGAAGGGAAATGAAATCAAATGAGCAGGATGAAGTGAAAAAAATTCAGTGACTGTTGAACTAAGCTCTGACCAGCGAGTCATCCATTCCTTCAGAAGCCCAAATCCGATGCAAGGAACTTAATATAATGAATAGCAATGCAAGAATAACTGAGCTGTTAAGAGGCATAAGCGTATCAGACTTTAGGCGTGTTTAAACATATTATGGTGTCATATCCTTTGTACAGAAATGAGCATAGTTTCAATATTTTTTTAAAGTCAAAACAACAATCAGTTAAATTTATGGATGCATCCATCATTCTTTGGACCCTGTAGATTTTCTGGCACCATGGATAATGTTTAGATAATGAATACAACAGGAGAGCAAAACACAATTTGGCAAATTGTGAACGAGCATAAAACTTCAACCATGGAACTACAATGAACTACACACTCTTTAAAACTCTGCCTCTTGAATCTTTTTTTAGAGAGAAAGATGTTTACCACAATATATTTTTAAGAATAAATGTAGCAAATAAGCAAATAAGCAATGCATGTCTGGGTTCTGTAATAAAAACGTATTAAAATTGCCTCAAAGTGCTGTTCAGCTAAACCTGAATTTAAAATGTCCCATCTTTTAAAATTTGACAACTGTCCATTAAGAACAGAGGCAGCTTATCCATTATGAAATTGCACTCTGTGGACCATGCTGACACTTCAGAAGCACCATGCAGGAGCTACCATGGCTCAAATGAAGTTAGCATTTGCTGACAAAAATTCATGCCATGAATAATTTGTTACTATATATGAAAATTGGAACTAGTAATTGTTTTTGCTGCAACAAGAAAATATAGCCAACTTTCTAGGATGCATTTATTTTATCACCTGATGTTTTAATATTAAATTGAGCTGACCACTGATAAAAAATATATTTTAATGATTTTGATAAAAAGTATTGCAAGCCTTGTTTTGTAGACTGACTTCTACCTATGTCTCTAGTTTATGACTGGCCCATATCTAATATTGGCTGGGAATATGGTTGCTAGATTATTAGATCTGAGGGTGTGATGGAGATTCAGTCTTGAAAACACTTGGTACCCTGCATATCATACGTAGACTTTATAAAGAATTTGAGTGCCATTGTATTTCCTTATTAGGCATTTTCCACCTCTTGATACCAAACAATCCCTGATTATTTGTATATTCCAATTTTCATCAGCCTCTGCCTATTTCCCTGAATCTGAAAATTAAAGCAGCCTCAACTACAAAGAACAGGTTTACACTGCTTTATTTAAACGCCATAAATACCTTTTCTACTGATTACTTTCTTCAGGAAATGCCTTGCTCGGAGCCAAGGGAGCATTTATTAGGTACCATCTCCGGAGAATGAGATACATACTCCAGTGTATGTGTATTCTGAATGAAATCCTACCCAATTTATTGGAACTCAGTCCTAAATAAGTTTATGTTAAGTCTGAATTATGAAAGAAGGCTTTACTCCCAAGAGGGCTTAAAACATAATTCTGGGTATAAAACTGGAAAGTTTGTAAAGACAAATACACACATATATAAAACTAGTTCTCATTGTTATTGATTATAATTGTCTTTTTTTTTCTCCTGAGGTCGATTGCAACAGTGATCTGGGTGGCTGGATCTCTTTCAACTACCTAAGCATAATCAGCTGATTTTAGTAAGTAAATGCAAGTCCTTTTTCCATACTTTTTTTTCTTGGCCTTTCTTCAGAGATTGTTTGCCAGGGATAAGTTGATTCTAGGAATGATCTTGGAGGGGCTGGAGCAGCCTGAAAGCAACTGTCCATACATGATATATCTTGAGAGGACTACATGTGAGCCAGGCTCCATCCTATAAATATGGCCATGAGCAAAGCTTAGATGATTTTAAGGAAGGGGGAGGTATATTTGCAAACCCCTGCCCCAGTTTTCGTTTCAGGTAGTGTCTTTGCGTACCATTTTCACTGAGGTTTGAATTAGGAAGACAGGAATCAGAGTGTTGCCCTACAATCATAGAAATGAGAGTTTTGAAGGCTCGATCTTAAGATACTTCAGGTACTGCAGATAATTCTTTACGTATTTATTACACCACAGGAAGAAGCATATTATAAGGCAATATATTTTGGATTCATTTCTTCCTCCACGATATGACATTATGGAAAAAGAGGGCAGAAAATCTCCAAGCACTGGAATTGTATTTTATTAGGTAAAATTCATTTTAAATATGGGTTTTATGCAAAATGAATGGTAATCTTTCATCAATGTTATTTTGTTTCAGAGTAGTTCCTGACACTGAAGCAAATTCATAAATTGCTTTTAGGTTTGGAAAGACTAGGGATTACAGTTTGCAAACTGGAAATGAATCCCACTGACCTTAGTGGAACTTACTTCTGAGCAGAGAGGGCTGTAAAATGGGGTTAAATGACTTTGTTTTTATATGCTGCCCATATGATTCAGTATTTGGTTCATGCAGTACTGTAGCAATGTTATTATGGAATGCGCAATCCAGAAGAACGCAAAATAGCAAAAGCAATAGCACTTAGACTTATATACCGCTTCACTGTTCTTTACAGCCCTCTCTAAGCAGTTTAGAGAGTCAGCATATTGCCCCCAATAATCTGGGCCCTCATTTTACCGACTTTGGAAAGATGGTAGGCTGAGTCAACCTTGAGCCGGTGAGAATAACTGCCAAACTGCTCAGCAGAATTAGCAAAATAATTACATAATTACAAAAAAAAAAACAGTTTGAAGGAACTAGAAGTAAAAAGGAGACAAAAGAACTTTTGGATTTTTATCAGCCTCCTTTGCCATATAACTATACTGTTCACTGGTGCTCTCTTTATCATTTGGAATGCTTATGTCAGTCCAACTTCCATTTGTAGAAATGCGGCCTGATTTTTTTGTGTTTTTTTTTGGGGGGGGAGGGGGAAACGACACCCAACACCACCTGATGTAGAGAGCTTGATCTGACTCATTTGCTCTAATCTTGAAATGTGGGTAGCTATTTACCTCTAGGAAGCTTTGCCGACAACTTACTTAGACCTGTAATTGCTGTGGTGAGCTGAGGTGAGGAATCCATATCTCTTTATGCTAGTTTCTAAAATGGAAAATATGAACTGATTTCTTTAGATCACATTGGAGTGATGCGTGTGCATGTGTGCATCCCCCCCCCCCCCGCTGTTGACTTTCAGGCAGCCTCCCCACAAAATTGATCCTGTCCTGTCTACCATAGATTAGCTACTGCTGTTTCTTAGTAATTAAGATCATTTTGGAAGGCAGAGAACACTGCAGCTGTCCAGGTCACAGGAGATAATGGCTTGTTAGCAGTGTGGCATATTCTGTGTTACACTTAACATCAATGCTCTATTCTCTACAGTGCTTTAAGCCCCACCACAAAAGCAGTATTTGCAGTTCCAGGCTATCTCTCTCTGATGCAATGGTTTGGTAGAGTCAATCCAATGGAAAGGAAACTCATCTGAGCCAGTTGCAGCAACGTTCGGCAGAAAAGTGTCCCATGTACACTGTTGGTTTGAAAGAGATGTAGGATTATTAAGCTATGGTCTGCAAGGACTGTATTCTGGAGGGATAGTCTCATTAACAGAAATGGACTTCCTTTAGATCAGGGGTTCCCAAGCTCTTCTATACCCTGCACCCCTAGAACGCTTCTGATATATTCTCGCACCCCTTACAAAAATAATTATATGCATGTAATTTGCATGTAATTATGCATGTACACTATCATTTTGAAACTTCTAAACCCAGGTTTTCGCACCTCCCGGAATATCGTCTCAAACCTCCAGGGAGTGCAACAACCTCAGGCTGGGAACCCCTGCTTTAGATTAAGCACTGACAAATGCAACTTAATTTTTTTAGAATCATGTAGGGAGAAGGAATCACCTTCATAGCAGAATGGAATACCAATAGGATGCAGAAGAAGATCTGGAATCGTTTTTTTCCACTATGAATACATACTATCCATGGGATAGTCTATATCGTAATAAATGAGGCTCGGAAAATGAGGTCCATAAAATAATTCCCATTGAGTAATAGGCGAGATAAATCCTAGCAATAATAATAAGCCAGGGAATAATAACTGTTGGAGACAGAAAGGGCCTATGAGCTCATTTGTTGCAACTGCCCACTAATGGCAAATAAAACAGGCTAATATATTCCGAGCTTACAGACCATCTGGCTGAACACAACTTTCTTTTCAGCAATCAGCAGCATTTGTATTTTGTGTTTTTCAGATTGTGGGAGAGAGACAAATTAATTATAAACTAATCAATAATGCACCACAGAAATGAAAAACAAGGCATGGAAGGTGATCCTTTTTGATTTGTCTAATTTCAGTCTGATCAAAATGTGAGATTTTGAGTCACAGCAATATTCAAATATCAAATATTCAAATATCAAATATCAGTACCAAATATTCAAAATTCTCATTTGAGAACTGCATAATACTTTGGCCTAGTTCAGGGAAACATGATCAGCTAGTTGACATATTTGATTAGAAGCCTTCTTGCTTTGATACAGAAAGAAGACTGGACTTCTTTATATGGATACTGCTTGAGTTACGACTACAATTGAGCCCAAAGTTTATGTTCCTAAGTGAAACATTTGTTAAGTGAGTTTGTCCCACTTTACGACTTTGCATGCCACCGTTGTTATATGAATCATTGCATTTGTTAAGTTAGTAACATGGTTGTTAAGTGAATCAGGCTTCCCCACTGATTTTAGTTTGTCAGAAGGTCGCAAAAGGGGATCATCTAACCCTGGAACACTGCAACCGTCATAAATATGAACCAGTCGCCAAGCATCTGAATTTTGATCACGTGACCATGGGAACGCTGCAATGATTGTAAGTGTGAAAAGTGTTGTAAATCACTTTTTTCAGTGCTGTTGTAACTTTGAACGGTCACTAAGTAAACTAGGACTACTTGTATACAAAAAATAAAAAGAAGGGATGGGGTAAGCATGATATAGCAACAACACTGCAGCAAAGAAATATAAAGAAACTAGTCTGTAGAGGTAGTTCTTGCTTACAGCTGTTCGTTTAGTGACTGTTAAAAGTTATAAGGGCATTGAAAAAAGTTACTTTTGACTGGTCCTCACACTTATGACTGTTACAACATCCCCCTGGTCACAGGATCAAAATTCACACACTAGGCAACGGCATGTATTTATGATGGTTGCAACATTCCAGGATGACTTGGTTGTCATTTGCAACCTGCCCAGCTGGCTTCCAACAAGCAAAGCCAATAGGGAAGATGGATTAGTTCAACAACTGCATGATCCACTTAACAACTACAGTGATTCACTTAACAGCAGTGGCAAAAAAAGGTCATAAAATTGGGTGCAACTCAATTTTAACAACTATCTTACATAGCTATGGAAATTCTGGTCACAATTCTGGTCACAATTTGGGGAGTACCTTGTAAAGCAATTCTTCTTTTCTAATATCATTAGGTTAAAAAGAAACTTTATAAAGGCTTACAAAATTATAGTAACAGTGGGCAGTCAATAAACAGTGTAACTTTTTAAATAATTCATTAATGTAATAACTAATGTATCCATGAACTTTATAGGATCAAGTTCTTCTTTATCAACACAATTACCTTAGGTATTACAATTTTAGTTCCTACATGTTTTATTTGTCACAATTTTTCTCACAAATATTCCCTTTTGTACAGGAAGGTGGGATTAGGCGAAAATTTGGCAAACCTATAACTAAACTTAACTTTGAGCCAAAGTTTCCTAAGGATATTTTTTTCTCTTTTTAGAAAGAGTGTACCAGTTTGGTGTTGTAGTTAAGGCATCAGGCTACAAACTGGGAGACTCTGAGTTCTAATCCCACCTTAGGCACAAAGCCAGTCAGGTGACCTTGGGCTAGTCATTTTCTCTCAGCCCTAGGAAGGAGGCAAGGGCAAACCACTTCTGAAAACCTTGCCAAGAAAACTGCAGGGACTAGTTCAGCAAGTCTGAAAATTAGACATGATTGAATGGAAGAAAAATAAAAGAGACCTGACTTTCTCTGCTGATATTTCATCGTAAATAAATAGAATGAGAAGTAGAAGTTACATATTGTGTAAACAAGACAGAGTGAGGATCCATGTATAGTGACTAAACATCACAGTAAGAGAAATAAACCCTGAGATTTTATGGAACATCCTACAAACAGCTCCTGTCCATTCATCCTTGGACACTTGGATAGAAACAATATTTAGACACATGAAGCAAAAGAGACTTTTTTTTCAACCAACACGCCAATAAGCACCTATCACCTATAAATCACCTATAGAGCTTCAGCAGCTTGCATCCTGTGTGAGTTGATGACAGTCAAACAAGCCCCTGTGTAGATCTGCCAGGAATGCCAATTGCCTAGCCTAGGGACCAAGTTCTTCTGCATTGGCTGCCACACACACATTCAGAAATTAGTTCTGCTGTTGTGTTCTTTATCTGCACTGCCCTGTTAAATACACAAGCATGCTTGCTTCCTCCCCGCCGTCTATGTATGCATGTCTCAATGTGCCTTCAAGATACAAAATCTTAAGATCTCCTACAAAGATGCTTCTAGAAAAAAACACAGAGAGTGAAATTAGATTTAATATGTGCAAGGATAGATAACAATTATAATTCCAGGTGGTGGGAAATTTAACCCTTTCCTCTCCCTGATGTTTGAGGATCCTGAGAAAAACACCTTCTTAGAACTGAGATTTTCTTTGATTCAAATGTCTGATATTTAAATGGGACGAGACCATCGTAACATGGGTGTGCTGCCTGCCTGGCTGGGGATCATGGGAATTGCACTCTAAGACATCTAGAAGACATTTAAGGAAGAAAAAGCTGTGTTACACTTTGCAAATAATGGTATACGCTCTTGATTGTTTACACATACCCCTTTCATTTTTATAACATGTCCTTGCATTAAATATTTGCATTTTTATAGTAGGTATTTCCCTCCTTTTTTAATAGACATATTTCTTTATGGTCTCTCTCCATTTCTTTCACAAACACATGTAATTTTTCACTGTTATTCAGACCACTAGAGGCTTTTATAATTATTCTCACTGGCTATACATGCACACTCTCTCTTTCCCAACAATGCAGTTCTCTCTTTTTCCCACCCACACGGTGTCTACCAGCAGCCATATGCTCATGCTTTCTTGCACAGAATGGACACATGAAGTGACATATATATCCACAGTTTCTTTCACACCTAATCTATCAAACACCTACTCCTCCTCCACCTCCTTTTCTCTAAATTAGGTGAAAAATATGACTCTCTCTTTTCATTTTTCCTGTTGGCACACCTTTCACTGCCTTAAACATCTTTAGCTTTCTCCAACATGTGATATATATTTATATGGACACATATTTATGTTAAAGACACTTCAGCTTGACTAAATAATGCACAGTGGTGTGGGGGAGGGGAATACAAGAAGGTAAGTTCAGTTGAATAGGTTGAAGTTGGTCCATTTACATTACTATCGGGCAATGGGTAGTAAGAAGAAACCATGAAGAAATACTATCTATGTTGGCTTTCAATATATAGATTCATGAATCATTAAAATGCTATTATGCATGGGCATCTGTACTGAACATTCTATCACGTTTTTCTGGTGAGGGTCGTTTACTTTGACAGTACATAAAATGATAATGTCTGTGAGTATTTCCTCCTGCACATGACCAGCTCACCTTGAGCAGGCAGCCAATTTCCAAATATATTTTAGCCAAGTAAATCAATCTTCAGAAATCCAGATAATTCAACAGGGGTTTTTTTCCTTTATAAAACCCATATGCTTATCCTTTCCAATCCCGTCTTAATTCAGTAACGATTGAGAGCGTGAGAAATACTAGTCAGCTTTTTGCATAATGTGTGAATTGTGTGTGCGAGAGAGTGAATGAGTGAATGAAATTGCATTTGGAGACCGGTTTCTAATCTCAAAGGAGCCACAGGTGGCAGCATCCTTCAGCATCTGTCTAGCTTTCCTACGGAAACTTCCATTGCAGAGTCTAGAAGCAATGAAAGTCAAAAAGCAAGCAGGATTTGGACTTTTGACACAAAATAAGTACATTGGAGGTTAGTTGACACAGCCATGTTTTGCACTGCACTGCACCAAACATGTGACCAACAAAAAAATCACAAAGAAAAAGGCAAGCAAAACGTTCTAAGACGTATTTAACAATTTTAAAGCAGCATCAAGAAATGTTACACTGCCAAAACAGCTAGAAGATCCCCCAATTAAAACTATCCCGCAGCTGAAATGCTCCCTCTTTACCATTTTGATTAAATGCATGCACAGAATAAGAAAATATTTTTTTGACCCACCTGATTTAGGCTCTGTTTCCCACTCCCTAAAAGAGGGCTGACTCCTGCTTTCCTTGCTTATTCATGTGCTGAACTCAAGATCTATCTATTATGTAAGCATGCTTTATTTACTACTGAGAAACAAACATATGGTTAAGTTGTGCTGGCGCTGCATTTTGTCTTTATAAATGTACTCAGGTGATACTATATGGAAAAAATATACAGACTGTACATCTAACAGGTGCATAAAGGTTGGACTGTAGTTTTTGTATCTATAAAAGTCAAACAGGGCACACATGTAGTAAGTAAAGGTCCAGGACAGAAACAAGCACAGCACTGAATTTGAACCAAGATTCTCAATTCTTCAATAACTCAGCCCTGATTTCAATATTAGAACACAGTAACGGAAAAGATAAGGTAATCAGAGAGGGGCTCTAAGGATACACTGAATAAATTTTACACATCAACAATTTTGACATCAAAAGGATTATGGTAAGTGGGCACACTAATAATCCTCAGAGAGCATGAACAGTTAGTATGTGAATGGTGACGTTAACTTGCAAAGCCATCCTGAGTTTCTTTCATTTCTTCTCAAAACTCCAAGACTGAAAGTTCCTTTTCACATAAATAAAACCCAATATTTCTATGAAATTATTTACGAGAGGCACCTGAGTTCCTATGACAACATGCACCCCCACCACACAATTGACGCCTAGTTATTGTTAAACAGTGATAGCAGTTAATGTAAAATCAAAGACTATAGAATATTCTAAGAGTAGCGCATGCCACATCAGATTGAATAGGAATGCTAAGGAACATTTTGTAGGATCCTCATTTATACATTATCTACAAATCATGTGCTGTAAAATACATGAAAAGCGATATATGCACAGAATAAAACAAGTGTAAAGACGCCTATAAGACTAACTTGCTACTAAAGTAAGAAACTAGAAGAGGTGCCCCAAATAATTTGAAAGCCACAACATCCATGATCTATATACGATGGAGATAAGTTATATAAAACGGATACATGGTTTGTGCTTCAGAGAACTGTTTGCACACAAAATATAATCTATTTGTTTTATACAGCAACTCAGCAGATGCCTGTGCACATCTACTGCCTTTCTATGGCGGAGAGATCACCCCGCCCCCATTACCCAAGGAGTTATACTTGTGTGAGATGCATATTTGTGAAATAATCTTTTTTTCCCAAGAAATATTCTAGGTAGGAAAATGGGCAAGAGGGTGAACTAAAACAAGCAGAGAAACTATAGAATTGATTTTCTTTGGAATACCGTATTTCATGCAAAGATTGAGTTCAAGGTATTGCTTGATATTGGCATAAAAAAGAAACATATAACTCCATGGCTTTTTTTTAAAAAGTTGCATTTGACAGACTCAAAGATCCTTTGTGAGGGTCATATATGAAAATCCACATACATAGGGGTACATCCATTCATACAATGAAATAGAAAATAGAGAGCGAGAGATTCCCTATTTGCCTTTTTTTCCCTGCTGAAATCTGAAGAATTTTGAATCTCTGAACTACCTCACTAGGGGCCAGTGAGGCTTTCTCTTGCTGATTTTCTTAATATGTCAAAGAGGAGTTTGAAGGTGAGATATTGCACCAGTTGCTCCAACTGCTGGAAGGAGACAGTAAGATAAAAAGAGGGAGGGGGCAATCCACTATGAAGGGAAGCAAGGGAACCATGTAGCAAGAGCAGAAGAGATGCAGTCTCTGGGGGAGTCTGAGAATCCAGATGGTTTCAGACCCACCAGCTGAACCTCACTGACTGAAAGAAAAGAATACTACTGGGAACCTTAGGGCTCATTTGTCACCAAGCTGGACAGAATGGAGAAATTATGTTTATTACTTCTCTAGCAGATGAATTAAAGAGACAGAGAGCAGAGATCTCCAAAACAAGAAACAGCTGGGGGAGGTCAACCACAAGCGGCTCTGGGCAAAACATAAAAGTGGGCATGGCTGGAAGTCTCCTTTTCCCTATCTGATTGAGTAAAAGTATGGACACACGTTCCCCATCTCTCACCCCAGATTTGGTCCCATTTCCTGAGCTAGAGGAGCAAGTGAAGGAAACCCATAGTACATTTTCCAGGGTTTTGCTTTTGTGCACATAAGGCTGTTCCACTGCTTTGTCTCTATGATCCTGAGGATGGGCTTCTGCTGGCCTTTCAGTCCATTGCAGTTTGGAGAATGTCATCCGACAAACACACTTCAGAGACATTGTGCAGTGAGTACAGGAACGTAACCACATTCAAACGATGGATAGTCACTGGATTTGGGTGGTGGGATGGTGGCAGAGGCCAAAATCTACAGTCCTGTTAGGGTTGAGCCAAAGCTGGTTCTTCCCCATCCAGACCCAGACAGTCTTGGCTGGCCTGGGATTGAATATCACCAGCATTTCTTTCCTGTTTCTGAGCAGCCTCCTCTCTGGAATATGGCCAGCCTGTCCGATTGCCCTTCCACAAGACTGGGAAGACACGGGACCATTAATGACCCCAAGGCCATTAGGGTCGGGATGTTAGCAAGGGAGTTCTGGCATGGACATATCTGTCTAGCGATTTATTATGAGCATCAAGCATTGTTGCAGTTTTAGCTGGTTTTTTTTTAATGAATTTGTTTTTGTTTTGTTTGCATTCAGAGATTCTTAGAGAGATAGGTGGATTAATAAATGAACTGTTTCCACCTCTTGCTCACTAGCCATCAGTCCCATATCTTGTCTGGAAATTATCCAAAGGAGAGTTTGCTTTCCTGTCAATGAGCAGATGCAATAAGTTGCTCCTTTATTTCCACGATTCACCTTTGACTGACTGGTTCCAAACTACCAGGATGATGGAGGGAGTTGTGGGGAATACGGGTGCACAGAGCAAAAGGAGTCATTGGCACAGCAGACAGCCGAGCCCGGCAGACAGGCTGCAGGTGGAGCATGTGTATCAACCTTTCTGGGGACTTGCAGCAGTTCCTAATACTCATGGGGGTCCATCCACTACTCATTCACTTGAAAGCCTGCCTGTGACAGGTTTTAGGTAAGTTAACTGCCCTGCACACCATACTCTCTCTCTCTCTCCCTCTCCCCTCCCCCCCTCCCACCTCCAGCTTTCACTCTCCAAGTTCTCCTGGTCCATTCCTCCCGCTCCTGACCCAGGGTGAAGACCGTGCAGTTGCCCTCCACCTTCCCTCTCCGCATCCCGCATTATCCAACCACCATCCGCACTGCCGACTTATTAACATGCAGAGCAGGCAGCTCGCAGCTCCGATCCGTTACGGGTAACGGGCAGAGATCTCAGCCGGCTGCCAGCCTCGCTTCCGCCAACGAAGCAGGGAGGTCAGTCCAGAACTTGGGCAGCTCTTTCCCGGGAACTCCCGGTTTGTGGCGGGGCGATTCCGAGCACAGCCTCCAGGCAAGGAACAGATAGGCGGCAAGCGGGGAGCCTGCCCGGAGCGCTCCGAGAACTCGGCCCGCGCACTGCAAGTTCCCGCTCAGGGCTTAACTGAGGCGAGGAGCGCTCGCGGGGGCAGCCCCGAAACCTCTCGCCCTTCTCAGGCTCGCAGCTGCGGCATGAACATTCAGGCTCCCCGCCTTCCCCCCACCAAGCGCCGCCACCCCGGCCAGGGCGAGCTTCCCCAGGCGACTCTTGGCCCTGCGGGTTCCCTCTGGACACTCCGCGGCCGGAGACAACCCTCCGCCCGTCCCCTCGCGCCCCGCCCCTGCCCTTCCGGCGCGGGGCTCCCGCCTGACCCGCTCGCCCACTCACCCAGAGCGGTCCGCAAGCCCGCGGCCGGTAGAGGGAAGGGGCTGCTCTCTTCAGTCCGGCGGCGCCCAAAGCCCGCCTCCCGCTCTTCCCGCAGCCTGACTGTACCGCTCCAATCACTCCCCTGCAACCCTGACGCGCCTGCCCGCCTCTCTCCGCGCTGCCTGACGGAGTGGGCCGGCTCATGATGCCGGGGATCCTGCAGGCTCAACCTCCCTGGCTGGGGAACCAACGCGCGGCTCCCTC